>VDFB02271358.1:327699632-327842032 GCA_007258455.2 Sequoia sempervirens | reverse complement strand
GGGCTACCACCCCCAAACCCCTGCTATCAGGGGGTTGTCACCCTTGAACCACCACTTGGGGCTCAACACGGACCCAAACCTTGGTGAGGATACGTTACAAGCATATAGTATTTGCATGATAAGTTGCCACATATCAACAAATATTTCTACCATCTCTCTTGTGGAAGTTATTTTGTCTTGTAGGTGATCTTGGGGTGTTGAGGAGTTCACCATAAAATCCTACATAAATAAAGCTATAATAACTAGTAAAAACCATCCAATTTATACAATAAAGCACAAAAACTATAATTTCACATAATGATTTGGCTATAATAGCATAAAATGCACTAACACTATGCATACCAAAAAATACATCAAATGTACTAGTAAAAAAAATAGATTACTAAAAATAGGATATTACCCAAATTGTACATTTAATGTTGTAGTAATTGCTAGTTGAAAGTTATCAATAATGCCCAATTTTAGACCCATATAACTATATAAAACCCTAACAATAGTCTAAAAAGCTATATAGGTAGCAAGAGAATGAAATTCAAACTGAAGGAAAACAATGCTATAATTGTTATAACTTGAGAAACTAATTGATCAACCAAAGAAGAAGTGGTACAACCTTATTAATGAGTTGTAAAATTCACTTTTAACATGATGTAGTCCATGAAGTTTGTAAGATCTCATCAATAAATGTTGCAATTGAATGATGGAATGGTATGAATGCTAAGAATAAAATGATTCAACCCTCAAAGGATCTATGATGTAGAATGGAAATAATATGATCAACAAAGATAATAGTACAACCTCCTTACTCTTTATATGATTCCTTGGAAATGTACACAAACAAATTGATATGATTTGAAAGAGAAAATGAAATGATAATATCCACCTCAAATTTGAAACTCACACATAACACACCAAAAATTCACAAAAAAGCTTACAAACATCCACACCCACACACTAGTAATTGAGAACTAAAAAAATTCTTGCAATAATTCAACTCATTAATAATCTATGAATGAAATTTATCAAACGAATAGGAGGGTTTTCATCTAAGGGAATAATTTAGATGAACAATTTTCAATCTCAAAAGACTGAGATTTGATAATAAACTAGAATTGATAACCCTCTTCAATGCTCAACTCCTTATATAGGAACTTGAGGGAATCACAATATTATTTTATTTTTCTCCTTTTCCCTCCAAAAATTTCTTTTTTTAAAGCACATCTATAAATTTATTTTGATTAACATTACTTTTGGACCTTATTCCTAGACATACTTTTTATCCCTTTTTAAAACTACCTTTTTGTAATAAAATATAAGTTTCCTTTTTATGAATATATCATAAAGTTAATTTTTGGATAACTTAAATTAAATTATTACCTTTTTACCTTGCACCACTTTATTAACCTACATGAAATTAAATAATAGGCTAAGGGTCTCCTTATGAATTACATTTGGAAAGAAGACATGAAAATTCTCCCTTCCATAAATTGCTTACCCATAAACAATTGTAAATTTGGATGCTTCAAAATCTGCTCTCCTCTCCAAGTGGTATCCTTTGTTAGGAGATCTCTCCATTAGAATAAATACTCCCTTGTGATCATATTTATCAATATTCATTCCCTTATTTCAATAATCCCTTTAGAAACTAATAAAAAAATTCCTTCATCACCCACAAGAGGTAATTCAATTGATGGAGTGATATGCTTCTTGAGTGCCTTCTTGAGGCAGGACACATAAAACATGTGGATTCTAATTTGTTCCAGAAAATATAATTGATATGCAACCTCCCCAATCCTCTACTTAATCTTGTATGATCCATAAAAACATGACTTAATATTTTTTCTCCAATCCTCTTAAGAGTGAACTACTTATAAGGCTGCAATCTTACGAAAATTATATCTCCAATCTCATTTTTTTCTTTGTGTGATGCTGATTCGCATACATTTTTTGTTGATTGAAAGAATGATGGAGGTTGTCTTTGAGAGTTTTCAATTTATATCTTGGGTTTTCTTCACAAGTCTTTGGATCCTAGAACTTTTTTGTAAAAAATGACTAAATCAACAAAGATTAAATCTTCTTCTCCATATAATACCATGGAGAGAGTCATTCCTATGTACATGTGATGTATGGTGTTAAGTATTAATCACCCAAATAGATCCACTGGATCCACACCTTCTACTTTCTTCATACATAGTGTCTCAAGTAACCCTCAATCCATTTGTTAATAGTTTTTGTCTACTTGTCAATTTGAGGGTGATAAATGGTGTTGGGAGTAAGCTTAGTTCTCATCAATTTGAATATATCCTATTAGGAGAGACTAAGGAACCTTATTTCTCTATCACTTACTATAATTTAAGGAAAAAACATAGAGTCTAAAAATTTCTTTAAAGAATAATTCAACAACCTTAGTTGCTTTATATTTAGAAGAGATCCTGAGAAAATGAGCATACTTGGCAAGTCTCTCTACCACAAACAATACAATACTTACCCTACACCTTTGGGATCCCTATGATGAAATCTATTGAGATACTCTCCCACTTCTAATCTAGAATAGGTAGAGGCTAAAATACATTTATTGGAAAATATTTTTCAATCTTATTTTTCTAACAAGCCATGTATTCATTGATGTGATTAAGGACATAATATTTGAGTCCTTTGAAAGAAAACATCTCCTTCATTTTCTTGTATGTTTTTAAATACCACAAGTAGCCTACCAAGGGGGTATCATGAACTACCCTCAAAATTTCTTTCATTTTTAACTCAAGGAAAATATATATTATGTCCTTGTAAAGTATAAGTTCATTTTCTACTTGATATCTACCATCTTGAAAACTTCCTTCCATGATGTCAGTAGCAAAGGTAGTCTTAGAATATTATATTAAAATATGAGCTTTCCAATTAGTTGGAATATCATTCATATAATGTCATATAGATTTTCTTGATAAGGAATTTTCCATTATGTTCTTTCCTTTTACATATTCAATATGGAATTCATAGGATTGAAGTTGACATACCCTCATCTATTGTCTCTCATTAAGGTCCTTTTGATTGAGGAAGTTCTTGAAAACTATAATGGTCAATTTTAACCATAATTTTCCACCCTTAAGAGATTACTTGAACTTGTATAGGGCATGTATGATGGCCAACATTTTTTAGTAATAGATTGAGACCTTTTTTCCCTTTATTTTTTGTCTCTTAAATTATATTAGATACTTGTTATTCATAAAAAATGCTCCAAGACCTTTTCCAAAAGCATCACATTATAGCACAAAGGGAAAAGAGAAATTAAGAATAGAAAAAATAGTGAATAAAATCATCATCTCTGTAAGCTTATCAAAATTTTGTTGCATTGTACCAGTCCATGTAAAGGGTTCTTTCTTTGTCAAATCAATTAAGGTTGCTACCAACTATGAAAAAGTCTTAATAAACCTCCTATAATAACTATAGAGGCGAACTAATTCTCTTAGCTATGTTAAATTCTTAGGAGTCCAATCCAAGATAGATTGAATATTCTCTTGATCACCCTAAAATCCTTGGGCACTATTGACATATCCTAATGAAAAATATCTATCATTCTAAACTAAAACTTATATTCCTTAAAAAATAATGCTTGTAATTCTAGGATGCCCAAATTTTCATCTAGGTTCCTCAAATGATCTTCACATGTCTTAATTTATATAAGGATATCATTAAAGAATACCAAAAAAAATTCTTTAGTTGCTTGTTGAACACCTAGTTCATGCAAGACTATAAATTTATAGGTGCATTAGTCAAACCAAATGGAATGACTAAAAAATCATAGTGGCCAAAGTGACAACTAAAAAATATTTTATAAATATCTTCATCTTATATCCTGATCTGATGGTATTCTAATTTGAGGTCCAATTTTTTGAAATAGACTGTGCCATGAAGTTCATTGATCAATTTTCAAATCTCAAGAATTGAATATTTATTCTTGATGGTCCTTTTGTTATACAAATTCTCAAGTTTCTATCTTCTTTACCAAATATATAGATGACACAAATGGAAATGGTCGAAGTCTAATCTTACCCATGTCCAAGAGCTCTTTAATGGATTTCTCAATTTCTTCCTTATGCTATTTGGGATGGAAATAAAGAGTATTAATCACATGTTTGGATTCTTCTTTCACCTCTATGAAATAAATTACCTATTAAGTGTCCTTCTTAGAGGCATGCCACTAAAAACCTTCTCATCATTATCTAATACATATTAAGATCTCAACATGATAAGACTTCTTGTCATCTAAATACGTGGTAGGAGTTATTAGTGTTGCAAGTATGAAGGTGTTTTCATTGATGTCAATAGGAAGTCTATAGGTTGGTGTTTCCATTGATGTCAACTATGTGTTAAGAATTTTGTTGCATGATGAAGGTGTCGAGGATATTGAGAAAATTATGAAAAAGAGGAGAACATGATGTTGCAAGTTGTGCATGTGTAGTTGAGATATTGAAGAAGTGTTGTGAGTACATGGAGCTATATTTTTGTTTTAGTGACTAAATATGAGTTGGAATGAGGTAATGAGATGAGATGATGTCTCCAGTACTTGGTTTCTAAGTGATTTTTAGAAAAAATGATAAATAGAGTAAACAATGTTGCGCAAGTGTTTAGAATGTGCTCCATGTTTTTTTTGTGTTGATTCTATTCATGTGCGTATTTGATATGTTGTTCAAGGATGTTAGAGGTTGCTACATTTAAAATTTGGGTTTCTAGATCATTGTACCAAGTGAGATATTTTCACCAGTGTGTGAACTAGTTTTCTAGTGATGATTTTTGTGGCTTGGGAGAAATGTACTTGCTTTGTATTTCTCCATAGTTTTGCTTCAGGTTGTGCATATTTGGGAAGTTTCTTATAATTCTTTTATCTTTTAGTATTCAAGGTTTTACTTGATTTGGTACAATAAAGTGTGTGTTTCACACATCAGTGTGCGAATAAGGTTGATTGGATGTTCTAGGATGAAGTATTTGTATGATGCGAGTTTGGATGAAGTGTTTGATGGACCTCACGTGATTCCAAGATTATTCTAGATTGTGTTCAAGTGAATTTTGTTGTGTGAAAGTTTCAAATTAATCTTAGGAAGAATTGACTTAATGTTTATGGCGTTTAGCACGGGTATTGGCCAAACTTGTGTTAACACTACATGAGAGGCTTGCAAAAGCATTTTGAGATGTGTTGGGATCTATTGGGCCCTAATTGAGATTTTATATGGGTCACCTTCATTCCTATCCACTGTGGGAATTTTTTGGTGCCGACCTATTTTGAATTTGTAAAATGGATAGTTGTTGACCTTGTGATAGGGTAGGGTTGGATGAGACACTCACTGTCCCATGCTGTGGGTCCTTATTCTCAAGAACTCTTAGGTGACTCTCCCACCTTAACCTTTCAATCCTATTTCAGGTATAGAAACCCCTGGTCCTTCTGGCCAACCCCACTATCATCATTCTTTCATTCCACCAAGCCAATCTTGGTGCCTTGCCACTATCTTACCCTTGGCCCTTACTCTTCCCTAAAGGCCAAATACCCTCAACATTCAGTTGGGTTCTTGCAGGGATGTAAAGGTGTTGTGAAAGCTTCTTAGCAACCTGTTTAGGGTTCTTGTTCAATTACTAGACTCCATTTCCCCATCGCTTCCACCAAACCCTTTCCTAGGGTTAGAAAAGGCTACAAGCCTAGAGCCCCAATTAGGCCTCCTAACCCGAGAAAAATGGAAGTTACTCCAAAACCCTCCAAATGACCTAGGTTCTTTGTTTGTGGTTTGTGTTTCCAATGTCCACACCTTGAATATTTTTAGGGTTTTGAACCTGCACTGCCCATACACTACCCTTACACAAAAATGGCCAAAACCTAGGGTTTACTAGCCTTTCCCAGGCTGTTACAAACTGTCAAAGTTTTCACACACCAAATGGGTTGATGGAGCCTCCTCCTGACCACCAGACCTTGCCAAGACCCTCAAATAAATTCTCCAAAAGGAATTTTTCCAAAATCTTAGCACCCTTGCAAATTATGTGCCTTTCACTCCTTGTCTTCCCTAGCCGGACTCTGCCTAGCTCACCTAGGGCAAGACATTGCTAGCAACTCTTGCACACACACAAAGCCTACAGCCTAACATATGTACAATCATGGAGTCTAGGAACTGTTCCCAAAGGGTCGTATGGTTTGTACAATGGGAAAGTTCCCTAGCACTCCATTTCCTAAAAATAGTCTGGTTCAGACCAACAACAAGAAAAATTAAATTATTTACAAAAAGTGCTTGCAAATTGAACAAAAAAACTAAATGATGTTATACAATGCTTGTAAACTACCTACACTACATCCTACAATCAAAACAGTAGCAGATCTAATCCATTAAATCTCTATTTAGATGTAAAACTCAGAATTTGTAGTACATAACGTTGTCTTCCTTCAATTTCACAAAGTTTCACTATAACATCCACACTTCCAACCCTGTCCCATGGTCGAAGCATCTCTTAAATAGGCTCTAAAAATAGTTAAGCTCTTTTTTTCGAACCTATAAATGACCTAATGATGAAAATTATAAAATCCACTGAGTTTTCCAACCTTTGGCAACTTTTGACAACTAAACAAGATGAGCTTCTAAAATTATTTATCTCTTAACTTCTTTCCTAAAGATCAAAAACACCTCTAAGATCACTTCTCAATGGTCAACATGACCTTATGAAAACAAAACAAAATTGTCCTTCTATATTTCTTATTTCCCTAATGAAACTGCCTGTTGTTCCTTAGGTGCTCCTGCATCATTCTCCCCCTCTCAACCCAAACACTAAGGATTGGAAGGAGAGATCAATGACAGGTCAATACCAAACTTCTGGAACTGATCTTCTTGTACCCATGTGGCTTCTGAGTCATGCTTGTTCTTCCACTGTATAAGGTGCTCCATGTACACCTTATGTCTTGTAGCCTCCTGTACTCTTGACTCCAAGATCTTCTCTGCCTGAGGCTTGTCTTGACTGGGTAAGGATAAATTTTTTATGTCCTTGAAGATCTCCTAACTGTTCTGATCCACATCATTGATTGTCCCCTTATACTTGATCAAATTAGCTACATTGAACACTGGAGAGATCCCTAGATCGGTAGGTACCTCCACCTTGTATGCATTCTTCCCATACTTGGCCAATATCTTGCATGGACCCACTCTCTTCATCTACAACTTGGTTGGCATTCCCTTCTACAACCTTGATTTGTTAAGGTGGACCATGACATAGTCCCCTACTGCAAATTGCACATCCTTCCTTGTCATATCTGCCTTCTCCTTCAATTTTTGTGTAGCCTCAGTGACTGTCCTCTTTACCTACTCCTGAATCTCCTTCATGGTCTGACTGAAGTCTTCTGCATGTCCACTTCTTTGTTTCATAGCTCCAAGATCTCTGAGCTCACATATGCCTCTTGGGTGCATCCCATACACAACTTCAAAAGGACTCTTCCCTGTGGTCCGGTTCACACTATCATTTTATGCATACTCAGCTTGTGAGATAACCATATCCCATGTCTGTCCATACTCCTTAGTTAAGCACCTTAGAAGGTTACCTAACACCCTGTTAACCACCTCTGTTTGACCATCAGTCTGAGGATGGTAAGCTGATCCAAATGACAGATTTGTACCTAATCTACTCCATAGAGTCTTCCAAAAATGACTCATGAACTTCACATCCTTGTTTGAAACAATACTCAAAGGCAATCCATGGATCCTTACAACCTCCCTGAAGAAAAGATGAGCTATGCAACTAGCATCATGAGTAGTTTTGCAAGGGATAAAATGAATCATTTTACTAAATTTGTCCACTACTACAGAGACATTGTCAAAACTAGTCTTGGTCTTAGGAAGGCCTACCACAAAATCCATGCTCACACACTCCCATGGTCTGTTAGGAATGGGTAGGGTTTGATATAAACTATCATTACTAGCTCCTCCCTTAGCTTTCATACACACAACACATTGTTCCACATACTTTCTAACATCTCTTGCCAACTTAGGCCAGTAATAGAATCTTTGCACTAGTTCTAAAGTCTTATTGATGCCAAAATGTCCACTAAGACTACCATTATGTTTTTCCTGAATCAGATTTTCCCTCATTAACCCTCTTGGAACACATAACTGATTTCCTTTAAACAATAACCCACTTTGCAATGTATACTTAGAACATTGGCTATGGAAATGATTCTCAAAGTTAGAACATACCTTATAGACCTCTGAAAAGTCTTCATCTTCCCCATAGAGATCCTTGAAACTCTCTATCCCAATGCTCTTGATCTGTATCTCTTGCACTATCAACAATCTACTGCTCAATGCATCTGCTAATTTGTTTAGTTGTCCCTTCTTATGCTTGATGGTGAAGGTAAAAGCTTGGATGTATTCCATCCATTTCAAATGCCTATTACTCAACTTCTCTTGAGTGTTGATAAAACTAAGTGCCTGATTGTCAGTAAAGACTACAAACTCCTTGGGTAGAAGGTAATGCCTCCATTTCCTAAGTGACTAAACCAAAGCATAAAGTTCTAAGTCATAGGTTGAATACTTCTTCTTTTCCTCATTGAGCTTCTCACTAAAGAAGGCTATAGGCCTACCCTCTTGACTTAGCACTCCTCCTACTGCCACTCCACTTGCATCACATTCAAAAGTGAAAAACTTATCAAAACTAGGTAATAATAGAATTGGTTGAGTTGCCACCTCTTGTTTCAGTTTCTCAAACCCTTTCTCAACTTCTTGAGTCCACACAAACTTAGTTTTTAGACCACCCTTGATTGTATCTAGGACTGGTGCACATATGCCACTAAAGTTCCTTATGAATTTCCTATAAAATTGGGCTAATCCATGAAAACTTCTTACCTCTATCCCTGTGGTTGGTGTAGGCCAGATTAGGATGGCTTCCACCTTGCTTGGATCCATCTTCAATGATCCTTTGGATACTACAAAACCCAAATATACAAGCTCTTGCTTAAAAAACTCACACTTTTGTAGATTGATTGCCAACTTCTCCTCTTGCAACCTTCTAAGAACCAACTCCACATGTTTTAAATGCTCTTCTACTGTCTTGTTGTATATGAGGATGTCATCAAGATACACTACCACAAATATCCCTGTAAAGTCTTTAAGCACTTCATTCATGAGCCTCATGAATCTGCTAGGGGCATTAGAGAGGCCAAATGGCATCACTCTCCACTCATACAACCCATCATTTGTCTTAAAGGTTGTTTTCCACTCATCTCCATCCTTGATTCTGATATGATGGTATCCGCTCTTGAGATCCAACTTGGTGAAGTACTGGGCTCCTCAAAGACAATCCATCAAGTCCTCAATTCTAGGAATAAGAAACCTATACCTGATTGTGATTCTATTTATTGCTCTAGAATCAGTGCTTAATTTCCACTTGCCTCCTTTCTTGGTTGCTAAAACCACTGGTACTGCACATGGGCTAATGCTCTTTTGAATCAATCCTTGATCCAACAACTCTTGCACTTTCCTAGCTACCTCTAGATTCTGATCTGGTTTAAGCTTATAAGCTGCTTTGTTAGGCAATGAGGCTCCAGGTATGAAGTCAATTTGATGACTTATGGCTCTCTTTGGTGGTAAAGTTGCAGGTGTCCCATCACTAACTATGCTCTTGAACTGATCCAACAACTTTAGGACTGCTCCAGGTATGACTGTCTTTTCAGCCTTGTCTTCTTCTTTAGGTTGTAACACAACCACATATCCTTCACCCCCTTGATGTAGGTTGTTAAGGAACTCCTTCCCACTACTCAACATGATGCTTGGTGTCTTTGACTGTCCTTCTTCTTCTTCTGTTAGGGACTGCAACTTGAAAGTCTTCCCATCCTTCTTGAATGAGATGGTGTTCTCTTTCCCATCATATATGGCACTTCTGTCATATTGCCATGGTCTGCCCAATAGTATATGGCAGGAATCCATGGGTAACACATCACAAACTAACTTTTCCTTGTACCCTCCAATGGAAAACTCCACCGTTACTTGCTCATTCACTAGAACACTCTTCCCTTTGTTGAGCCATGTGACCTTGTAGGGGTTAGTGTGGGGTACCTTCTCCAATTTCAGTTTCACTACTGCCTCTTCTAAGATGATATTGTCTGTTGAACCTAAATCCACTATGACCTTACATACTTTACCAAGTATCTTGCACCTTACTCTAAATAGAGCTCTCCTCTATTTTGGTTCTTCCTTGACTGGTTGTCTGATCAAAACTCTATTGAACATCAGATTCTCTCCTACCTCAGATGACTTAGGACTCATGGTGTCCTCTTGGTCATAAGCCACTCTCTTCTCATTGCTTGATGAATATTCTTTCTCTTGGCACCTATAAGAAGGGTGACCTACTTGACCACAATGGTAGCATTTCATGTTTGCAAAGTATGAATTGCTCCTACCTGCTCCTCTTCCTCTATTTGAACCTCCTTGAGGTCCTCTACCTCTATTATATCCTCCTCTAGAAGATGTTTCTCCTCCATGCTCTGTGAGTTTAGACTCTCCTTGGTTTCTTTGGTCATTGCCTCTACCTTGGTAGCCACCTCACTGTCCTCTTTGATCTCTTTGATCTCTGCCTTTGCCTCTGCCCTTAGAAGCCTAGTCTTGCTTCCTCTTGTTCCTTTCTTCAATCTTCATGGCCAATTGATAGCATTGGTGTACTGTCTTAGGACTTAAAAGAGCCATCTCCTCTTGAATGTTCCACTTCAAGCCATTAAGATACCTAGCCACCTTGAGACTCTCATCCTCTATCACATTAGACCTCATGCAAAGTTTTTGAAACTCCTCAGTGTAAGTGTTTACATCTTGGTATCTTTGCCTCAAGCTTTCTCTCTTCTTGTGCAATTGAATCTCATAATCATCTAGCATGTATGCGTACCTCACTTTGGCAACCATACCCTTCCAAGTAGTTATAGGCTGCTTGCCTTCCTTTTCCCTCTCTGTCTGAAAGAATTTCCACCATGTCAAGGCAAAACCTCTTAGTCTTGATTTGGCCACCTTCACCTTCTATGCTTCAGTAACTCCATCACATTCAAAATGGTTTTCCATTCCCTCTATCCAATCCATGACTAGATCAGCTTCCATTTTTCCACTAAATAATGGTATGCCTTCAAGTGCTTTTCCACTCAAAGCTTTCAATGCCTTCAAGAAAGGCTCCTCCTTCAAAAAAGGGTCAGGTTTAGGGGTCTTGTCTTCCTCAGCAACCTCTTCTTCCTTTGGTATCCTTCCTTCAAATTGTGCACTCCTCATTGCTTGTTCAAGTTGGGCTATTCTTTCCCTCAACAGTTTATTGTCTTTCTCTTGTTCTTCAACCATCTTGGCCAATTGTGCATTTGTCACTATTACCTAATTTTTACCCTTCGGGCTCAATTAGACAAATCATGTAATAGAGGATCGAGAGGGAAAAATGAAGCATTCGCACAAGGGAAAAAGTTAGGAGCCTGGTGACATTTCACAAGGAACTCATTTGAAAAGTATGCCTCAGTCAGATTTGGCATAGGATCCATCACAAAAGAAAGTCGGCAAGACCCCTCTATTGTCTTGCCGACTATTAATGCATTCTATTTGTCTAAAATACCAGTCGCTAAGACATATGGGTCACTATTATTCCCTATGTGTCTCTCCACGTGGGATGTCTCGCCGAAGGTGGCTCACAAGGTTGGGGTCGGGGAATGTTTGACTTCGCCATGATGTCTCAGCGACCAAGCACAAGTCTCAGTGAGGTGAAAAGGTTTTCTTCGAGACATTGTCCCTCCAATTGCATGATGTCTCAGCAAGAGAGGGGATCACCGCTATAGGGTTTTTCCGAGGCAAGGAAGTCTCCCCGAAGTGAAGCGAGCTCGCCAAAATATTTATGCCTTCGACAAGAGGTCTGGCCGATTGGACAATGTCTCGCTGACAACACTGGGGCCTCACCAAGAGTTGAAGTCGTCACCGTGATGTCCCAGTGACTTACCAGAGTCTTGCCGAAAGGAATCTTGGAGCTCAAGACAAAGCGATGGTTTCACCAGAAGGTCTCAGCGACCCAGTAGGGTCCTGCCAATAAAGGAAGCCTCAGTATAACATTCCAAGTCGGGGGAAGGTTTCCCCAACTCGGTGTTGTCTTGCCAACAAAAGAGAAGCTCAGTGGAATGAAAAGACCTCGGTGTGAAGTCTGGGTGAAGTAAAGATGTCTCACAGAAGGAAAGAAGCATCGCTAAAGAAAAGAGAGCTCAAAGAGAGGGATCCAACATTGCCAAGATGTCTTCCCGAATGCAGTGAGTCCCGCCGAAACAAGGTGCCTTCGCTAAGGGGTGGGGTTTTTCGACATGATGTTTTGGCAATAGAATTATGTCTTGCCGATGGCCTCAGTGATAATCGATATGAATTCTAAAGCCCGCGTGATGTCTCACCAACCATCATGTACTATTTCAATAACTTCAGAAGGCCATAATCGCATTGGCGAGACACCTCAGGTGTCTCGCCGAGATGCAATTTTGATCAAAGGAGCTCTGACCGCACGAGGAACCTACGTGGAGTATGTTTAGCCAATCAGAAGGAGCTACGAGTGATCATGGTTGTCTCACCAGCAAAAAGAAGATCAATAGGATGAAAATTGACGCGTATCTATTATGAGCTTAGGAGCATTCAAAGCACTCAACAGGGAGGTTCAAAGGTGGACACGATGCCAGGAAGTGAAGGCGGTAGCTGTGAAATATCTGAAGAAGGATTCTCCAAGGATGTTTTCCACTGACTCTTCACCAACGGGACATGCAGGGGTGCAGCATTTAATTCAATCAAAAGATCTTAAGATAGTTTTTTTTGAGCCTGATATTTTTGTAAGCCCTAAGGGGCCCACCTTACTTTTTTATATAAGGAATTTTTTTCCTCTTTGTAAAATAGTTCTGAGGTATGCTCTTCTGAGGTCTGTGACTCTTTTGGCAGTCCTCTCTCAGACTAGCACGTTTTTGTAACTCAATTTGGAACATAATATACAAAATCTACCTTGGTTACCATTGATGGCCCATCTCTTCGCCTTATGATTCTTGTGAAGTATTGTGCATATTTTAAGTGATTCATTGAGCTACTTAGTGAAATTTTCTTTTTCCTTATAGCTTTTGTTTCATGTCATGCCTTTCTTCGCAAAAGTAGTATCATGTAGGTTTCAAACTGTGTTTACTTAATCTTTCACATGATCTTTTATTTTGTGAAAATCTACCTTTCCTTCTTGAAGCTCATGGGCATGTCAAACCTGTTTGAACGTGTGATCTACAGGATCTTGTTGTGCAGTCTCATGGTTGTCACCAGTATTCAAGTGTAGCCCGAGTATCTCATTGTTCCTGTCATTTCAGTGTATCACCTTAGTTTAGTTTTCATTTTATGCATTATCTCTCTCCCTTATCCTTCAAGGAATCAGTAGTTTAGGTGGTACCCAAAGGAAGCCGGCCTTCTCCAGAGGTTCACTCCAACTATAGGTGACCCACAGCCTTGGAGTGATCCCATGTTGCTCTAGAATGCTTAGTTTTTTTTTGTAAAACTCTGCATAGGGTGCAATTCTAGGTGACAACAGTTTCTGGCACGCTCGGTGGGACAGTGAACTGCTCCTCAGTTCATATTTATACACTTTCTTACTGCTGTGTGGTATGTGCAGTAGTAGTTTCGGCCTTTCGGAGGCATTTTATTTACATACCTGGCTACTCCGAGCAAATCTAATGGTTCCAACAAGTTCAGTGCTGGTATGTTTTAATTATAAGCTTAATATTCTGATTTCTAGTATTTATATGAGTAGAGATGACTGATTTTTATGGTCAGCATGTATACCCATCTCAGTTTCATGAAAATTTTGTCAACCAATCACCCTATCGGCCATGTCAGGCCAATCATGCTGCTGGTTTAATCCCAAACATCCATGCAATAGCAGCCTATCAGCATGCTCAATATGTTTTCCACCCTCCCACCCCTGCTCAATTCCCCTCACAACATATTAATTCCACTTTGAGTGAGCCTTGTAGCCTCCTGAGTTAGTCCAAAAATTCTAACAATGTGAATACCGAGTTGGGTAGCATCAAGGAGATGTTGTGGTAGTTTCAAAGGTGGATGTTAGATATAGAAAGGGAAAATGAGTATAATATGCAGCAAGAGGAGCTTTCCTTTCAAGTGCACATCTGTCAGCAGGAGTTGGAAGCAAAGATATATGAAAAGGAATTGTTGGTTAGACAAGTTGCAGCTAAGGATGAGTGGATGAAACACTTTCTTGCACAAGATCATAGATTAGAACCCCAACTACCTGTGAAGGAGGGGGCCTCAAAGCACAAGCTTCCATGTTTCAGACAAGTTGAATCTAACATGGACAGCTACGATGAAATTGCTAAGTTGGAGGAGCATGTTTTTTCAGTTCCAAGCTTCAAGCAGATTGCTTCTTCTCAAACCTCAAAACTGACTGAAGATCCTCCTCAAATAGAAGGCACTGGTGAGGTTGCAGTTCCAAAACAGCTAGAAGACATCAAGCCATTTGGGCAGTTATCGATTGATGTTTAGCAACAAGAAAATAAAGCATTAGACTTGGAAAATGATCATGAAACTGAACTTGATATCATTCTTCAAGGTATGGATTTTGATTTCTTAGAATATGCGATAAATGAGAAGGCTAATATTGAGCTTTATGAGGAAGCGTGCACAATCATTATTGAACATTTTTGTTCAACATTGGATGGAAAAGAACCAAAGGAGGTTGATAGTCATGATGCTCTTGGGCACCAACTTGAAGAATTTAGTTCTTCACTTGAGGTGTCTCAAAGATCTAAGTTTTGTATTGATGAAGTGTGCATCAATATAAATGATTTTGTAGTTACTGAGCAGCCACACATTTGTTTGAAGAGTGATGCTCCCATTGCCCAGTTTGATAGCATGCCCGAATTTCAAGGTTTCTCATTCAAGGTGCATAAAGAGGTGACTCCTTGTGAAGATCAAAAATCAATTTTGGCATATTTTGCATCACCTTGTGAGATGGAAACTTTCTCTTTTTGTTTCAGTTCATGCCTTGAGGAGGTCAATAATGGTGACATTGGCCTATCCTTTTGTGAGGTGAGTTTTCTTCCCTCTGCAAAAGGTTTTCTCTTGGATGCTGACCTATCTTCAAAAGGGTTCACCCCTGCTATTGTGTGTTCAGCTCAGGAACCAGTGTTAGATGAGTCTAACACTTGCATCATATGGTTTCCTTGCAATGAAAAAATTTACAGTGAAGCGATCCTGCACCTCGCAAGTGTCTTGTGCAGTTACATGCATGTTGGCAATAGTTTCTAGTGGATGCAGCTAGGTGAGGTATGCAACTATGGTTTGAGGGAGATCAATTCCTTCAAGAGGTTCATCTTTGACAAAGGAAAGCTTTCATTCTTTGCTTTCAATTAGTTTGGTGTATATATTGTAAATATTTTGCTTTCCATGAAGTGCATTTGCACACTCTATATTCTCATTAAGGGAATGCTTGTTGTAGTTTTAATGCTTTCTTCTAGGTGCAGCTGCACATGTTTTGTTTTTCTTTGAGGAGGCCTAGCTATTGAAGTTTTCCCATGACTCCATGCCCAATGGATAGGCCTAGGCTACTGGTCTTCATGTTTAGCAGGAAAACATCCAGCAAAGGTCGCCAGAAATATTACCTAATTTTTACCCTTCAGGCTCAACCAGACAAATCATGTAACAGAGGATCGAGAGGGCCAAATGAAGCATTCGCACAAGGGAAAAAGTTAGGAGCCTGGTGAAATTTCACAAGGAACTTATTTGAAAAGTATGCTTCAGTCAGATTTGGCATAGGATCCATAAGAGAAGAAAGTCGGCAAGACCCCTCTGTTGTCTTGCCGACTAGTAATGCATTCTATTTGTCTGAAAGACCAGTCGCCAAGACATCTGGGTCACTATTATTCCCTATGTGTCTCTCCACATGGGATGTCTCGCCGAAGGTCGCTCACAAGGTTGGCGTTGGGGAATGTTTGACTTCGCCATGATGTCTTAGGAACCAAGCACAAGTCTCAGCAAGGTGAAAAGGTTTTCTTCAGGACATTGTCCCTCTGATTGCATGATGTCTCAGCAAGAGAGGGGATCACCGCTATAGGGTCTTGCCGAGGCAGGGAAGTCTCCCTGAAGTGAAGCGAGCTTGCCAAAATATTTATGCCTTCGACAAGAGGTCTGGTCGATCGGCCAATGTCTCATTGAAAACACTAGGGCCTCAACTCTTACAACACTGGGGCCTCACCAAGAGTTGAAGCCATCACCGTGATGTCCCAACGACTTACCAGAGTCTTGCTGAAAGGAATCTTGGAGCCCGAGACAAAGCGATGGTTTCGCCAGAAGGTCTCAGTGACCCAGTAGGGTCTTGCCGATAAAGGAAGCCTTGGTATAACATTCCAAGTCGGGGGAAGGTTTCCCCAACTCGGTGTTGTCTTGCCGACAAAAGAGAAGCTCAGTGGAATGAAAAGACCTCGATGTGAAGTTTGGGTGAAGTTAGGATGTCTCGCCAAAGGAAAGTAGCATCGCTAAAGAAAAGAGAGCTCAGAGAGAGGGATCCAACATCCCTAAGACGTCTTGCCGAATGCAGTGAGTCCGGCCAAAACAAGGTGCCTTCACTAAGGGGTGGGGTTTTTTGACATGATGTTTTGGCGATAGAATTATGTCTTGCCAATGGCCTCAGTGATAATCGATATGAATTCTAAAGCCCGCGTGATGTCTCACCAACCTTCATGTACTGTGCCGATAACTTCATAAGGCCATAATTGCATCGGTGAGACACCTTAGGTGTCTCGCCGAGATGCAATTCTGATCAAAGGAGCTCTGACCGCATGAGGAACCTATGTGGAGTATGTTTAGCCAATCAGAAGGAGCTACGAGTGATCATGGTTGTCTCAACAGCAAAAAGAAGATCAACAGGATGAAAATCGATGCGTATCTGTTCTAAGCTCAGGAGCATTCAAAGCACTCGACAGGGAGGTTCAAAGGTGGACACGATGCTAGGAAGTGAAGGCGGTAGCTATGAAATATCTGAAGAAGGCTTCTTCGGGGATGTTTTCCACTGACTCTTGACCAATGGGACACGCAGGGGTGCAACATTTAATTCAATCAAAAGATCTTAAGATAGTTTTTTCTGAGCCCGATATTTTTGTAAGCCCTAAGGGGCCGACCTTACTTTTGTATATAAGGCATTTTTTGCCTCTTTGTAAAACAGTTCCGAGGTATGCTCTTCTGAGGTCTGTGACTCTTTTGGCAGTCCTCTCTCAGACTAGCACATTTCTGTAACTCAATTTTGAACATAATATACAAAATCTACCTTGGTTACCATTGATGGCCCATCTCTTCGCCTTATGATTCTTGTGAAGTATTGTGCATATTTTAAGTGATTCATTGAGCTACTTAGTGAAATTTTCTTTTTCCTTATAGCTTTTGTTTCATGTCATGCCTTTCTTCGCAGAAGTAGTATCATGTAGGTTTCAAACTGTGTTTACTTAATCTTGCACATGATCTTTTATTTTGTGAAAATATACCTTTCCTTCTTGAAGATCATGGGCATGTCAAACCTATTTGAACGTGTGATCTACAGGATCTTGTTGTGCAGTCTCATGGCTATCACCAGTATTCAAGTGTAGCCCGAGTATCTCATTGTTCCTGTCATTTCGGTGTATCACCTTAGTTTAATTTTCATTTTATGCATTATCTCTCTCCCTTTTCCTTCAAGGAATCAGTAGTTTAGGTGGTACCCAAAGGAAGTCGGCCTTCTCCGGAGGTTCACTCCAACTATAGGTGACCCACAGCCTTGGAGTGATCCCATGTTGCTCTAGAATGCTCAATTTTTTTTTGTAAAACTCTGCACAGGGTGCAATTCTAGGTGACAGCAGTCACCATGATGGTAGAATCACTGGACTCAACCTCTGACATATATTATTCTTTCCCAAATCTTTAACCTGGCTCTGATACCAATCTGATAGGGTAGTGTTGGATGAGATACTCACTGTCCCATGCTCTGGGTCCTTATTCTCAAGAACTCTTAGCTGACTCTCTCACCTTAACCTTTAGGTCCTATTTCACATATAGAAACCCCTAGTCCTTCTGGCCAACCCCACTATCATCATTCTTTCATTCCACCAAGCCAATCTTGGTGCCTTGCCACTATCTTACCCTTGGCCCTTACTCTTCACTAAAGGCCAAATACCCTCAACATTCAATTGGGTTCTTGTAGGGGTGTAAAGGTGTTGTGAAAGCTTCTTAGCAACCTATTTAGGGTTCTTGTTCAGTTACTAGACTCCATTTCCCCATCGCTTCCACCAAACCCTTTCCTAGGGTTAGAAAAGGCTACAAACCTAGAGCCCCAATTAGGCCTCCTAACCCGAGAAAAATGGAAGTTACTCCAAAACCCTCCAAATGACCTAGGTTCTTTGTTTGGGGTTTGTGTTTCCAATGTCCACACCTTGAAGATTTTTAGGGTTTTGAACTTGCACTTCCCGTACACTGCCCTTACACAAAAATGGCCAAAACCTAGGGTTTCCTATCCTTTCCTAGGCTGTTACAAATTGTCAAAGTTTTCACACACCAAATGGGTTGATGGAGCCTCCTCCTGACCACCAGGCCTTGCCACTACCCTCAACTAAATTCTCCAAAAGGAATTTTTCCAAAATCTTAGCACCCTTGCGAATTATGTGCCTTTCACTCCTTGTCTTCCAAAGTCGGACTCTGCCAGGATCGCCTAGGTCAAGACATTGCTAGCAACTCCTGCACACACAAAAATCCTACAGCCTAACATATGTACAATCATGGAGTATAGGCACTGTTCCCAAAGGGACGTACAGTTTTTACGGTGGGAAAGTGCCCTAGCACTCCATTTCCTAAAAATTGTCTCGTTCAGACCAGCAACAAGCAAAATTAAATTAGTTACAAAAAGTGCTTGCAAATTGAACAAAAAAACTAAATGATGTTATACAATGCTTGTAAACTGCCTACACTACATCCTACAATCAAAACGGTAGAAGGTCTCATCCATTAAATCTCTATTTAGATGCAAAACTCTGAATTTGTAGCACATAACGTTGTCTTCCTTCAATTTCACAAAGTTTCACTATAACATCCACACTTCCAACCCTGTCCCATGGTCGAAGCATCTCTTAAATAGGCTCTAAAAATAGTTAAGCTCTTTTTTTCGAACCTATAGATGACCTAATGATGAAAATTATAAAATCCACTGTGTTTTCCAACCTTTGGCAACTTTTGACAACTCAACAAGATGAGCTTCTAAACTTATTTATCTCTTGACAACTTCTTTCCTAAAGATAAAAAACACCTCTAAGCTCACTTCTCAATGGTCAACATGACCTTATGAAAAAAAAACAAAATTTTCCTTCTAGATTTCTTATTTCCCTAATGAAACTGCCTGTTGTTCCTTAGGTGCTCCTGCACCACCTTGGAGAAGGTTTTTTGAGGTTGAGGTTGATATAAATAAGAGTGGTGATGTTGTGATATGCAAGAGATAATCAAGAGAAACATAAGATAGATGTGATATCGATGCGAGTGATGTGTGTGATGCGAATTTGAGCATAGCAATAAAAAATTCAAGTGTTGGATTCCTAAAGGCAATGAGCTAAAGGTGTCTGAAATATTTCATGCAAGGTTGCAAAAGTGTTGGAGAATTTGTGGTGGATTTATTGTTGCATTGATAATTTTTTATTTGTGTAACATTTCTCTTCTATTTTCTTGTGTTCTTTTTGTGGTAGTAAGCCCTGGCTGTGAGCCTTTTTTGATAGTGTGTCCTATTCTGGCAGTGATCCCTTGTATCGATTTTGCAATTAATTATATTGTGAGCTAATCCTCACCATGGTTTTTCCCTCATTAGGTTTTGCATGTAAATTTGGTGTTCTCTTTTGTATGGTGTTGTTATTTTGGTTTATGTTATTTCCATTTCATGTTTAATCAAATTAACATAATAAGGGTTTAATGAATACATGTGGATCTGATTACTATTGAGGGTTTTGATGTTTTAATTTTCTACAACTGATTCACCCCCTCTCAATTGTCTTCTTCATTAAAAAATGGGTATTAAAGCAAGGTTCCTTGGAGAAGATCTTAACTGTTCAAGGTAGATTTGGGATGGAAAAGCAAACTAATTTCCCTAGATTTGATGGAATAGTCTATGCATTTTGGAAGATAAAAATGGAAGGATATTTGTTAGCTCATGGATTTGAAATTGAAAAGGCAATAAAAAATAAATATGTTCCTCCTTTGAATGGTCCAAGCACAAGTGATGAGATCAAGGCACATGAAATAAAGGGCAAGGCAATATTTATTTTGATGAATAGTGTTTCAAATTCTGAATTGGTTAAAGTTATGAATCTTAAGACTACTAAAGAAGTTTGGGATAAGCTTGAAAGTATTTATGAAGGAGATGACAAGGTCAAACAAGCTAAGTTTTATAATTTGAAGGCAAAATTTGAGACTATGAGAATGTTTGAAGATGAAACAATTTCAACCCACATGCAAAGGGTTGATGAATTGGTAAGTGTTATGAGAGGTCTTGGTGCACAAGGTAAAGAACCTAAGGTGGTAAAGAATGTTCTCAAAGCTCTTCTTGATTCATACAGTGAAAGGGTATCTAATATTGAGGAAGTTATAAATTTTAATACTTATTCTAAATATTAGTTGATTGGTACACTAACTTCATTTGAAGGAGAAAGCTTGGTTTGAAGAATGGTACAAAAGTGGAGACTAATTTTAAGGCTGGAAAATTATTAAAGATTGAAGATTTAGATGGAGATTATCTTGATGATGTGGAAGCTAACTTCATAAGAAGGATGAAAAATGGAACTGGTAATTACAAAGGTAAACTACCTTTCAAATGTTTTAGTTATGGTGATATAGGTCATTATGCTTCAAGATATCCAAAAAGAGCTATAAACAATAAGAGTAAGGATAATAAAGGAAATATGATTAAAAGAGCTTACTATATCAAAGAAGATACTAGTATTTCTGATGATGAATCTAATTATGGAGATTTTGATGATAATGAATGATTTTTCTTTCCTATAAAAGAAGAATCTAGTTCTATATATGCTGCTGTTTCAATTCACACCTCTCGAATGTGGATTAGAAACAAATAGCTATGCATAGTTAAACTACTCTTCAAATCAGGAGGGGAAGCTCCCTCTTCACTGATGATGCTTAAAATTAATACTAAACTACTACCAATCTTTTTTATTCTTAGCTAAGAGTACAAGGTTATAAAACTCTTTGCGTCATAGTTGAGGTTTTCTCTTTTCCAAAACTTCAAATTACAACTAGGCCTAAACTATAGATGCTTTTGACAACTCAAGTAAACTTAGAGCTTTAGAGTCAGAAGCAAACGGGGAATGATTTGATTAGCAAAAAATCTTAAATAAACTTACTTCCAGATCACACCTAAAGACTCATTGTACTTATAACATGTAAGTTGAAATAAAGATTATACAAGTAAAACACATAAGACAAGAAACTAAAAGAGATCGAGCAAGTAAATTAAAGAAAAGAAGGCATAATTTTTCACTTTTCTCAATTTATAACAATAGTTACACTTATGGGACATCAAATTGTAGCAAAGACATGCTTACAATGTGCAATCAAACACTAGATTACACATGACACAATTTGAATGATAACTGAACAACAATTTGTAGCAATACAGGCTTACAAATTAGCTCTTACAATAATAGTTCCAAAATAATGGGAAAGGTTGCCCTTATTTATGCACAAACAAGGAGTAGGTAACCCTAAAATCTCCTTGCTTTAAGTTGACTAGTCTTGCCAACATTCAAGATTTATTTCTAAAATTAACACAAGACAACTAACTAACCACCTGCTAAATTCAGTTAATCGATTCAAAAGTAGGGAAAGTTCCAATTATACATTTTATTTTCTATTTTACAAAGAATAAACAAGCATGAAACAAGAATAGCAAGTTAAACTCAAAAAAGGCATCGAGTTAATTGCTACTTTTAGTTATATTCTTGGAAATCTTCACTGCCCCAAAAATATGACTCACTCATTGATAATTTGGGAAACTATATCCACCAAAAAGTTGGTAACTGCCTCCTTGTCTTCTTTCATCTTCCAAAGCACGTGAATCAAGTACTGGAATCACATGATGCAAGTCAATTTAGAATATTCTTATGTAATCATGGAGCAACACTAATTTAGTCCTAATTTCTATTAGAGAATGATGCATGTTTAAAACCTTGAATTTTGATTGTGAACACACCTATGTTCAGAAAAGTTCTGCACAAACTGTTAAAAATAAGTTGCTATTTTTCTCTAAAAAAATGGATTCTTGAAGAAAATTTGAAGTCTAGGTTTTGTAGAAAATCATGTTCTAAAGAGACCTATTTCATCATATTTTGTAAAAGATGAGGGCTTCCCGAAAAATCACCGAAAAGCGAATTTTTGGAAATATAAAATTTCACAATAATCAAGAGGAGCACAAAGTAGATGGACTTGGATTGGTGAAAAATGAAAAATTTGATCACTTGTTTCTAAAATGTGATGCCCTAGAAGATTGGGAAATGAAAAAGCGTTCATTTGTGCTTCCCAATCTCAAATCCATGAAGAACACTAAAAAAGCACTCCATTTGAGCCTCCAAATCTTTATGAGAAGAAAATAATATTTTTCTTCCTCTAGATGCCAACCTGCAAGATGTGTGAAGGAATGTATTTTGGAGAAGAAGGGGAAGGTTGAAGGTACTCTGGTTTTTTCTTTTCATGTTAAAGAAGATAATAATTACTAGGTTTTTGATAGTGGCTACTCTAATCACATGACCAAAGACAAAAGTAAGCTTGTTAAACTTGAAAAGTATGATGGTGGATTAGTTAAATTTGGAGATGATTCAAGAGCTAATATTTGTGGAATAGATTCAATAAGTTTTAATGGAAATCATAATACTAATAATGTTTACTATGTTAAGGGTTTCATGTATAATATTTTGAGTGTTGGAAAACTATGTAGCAAAGGATATAATATTGTGTTTAAGGATGAACATGTGAGATTAGAAAAGGGTCCAGAACTATTATTTTTACTAGTAAAGGACAGGTGGAAACATCTATTAGCTTAAGGGTGTTGATGGTCATTGCTTTATGTCTCACATTAATGACATTTGGTTATGGCACCAAAGGGTGTATCATATGAATTTTGATAATTTGGTGAGAACCAATTTAGTTCATGCAGTGAGAGACTTGCTAAGAATCTCAAAACCTATCAATGATGTTTGCAGGGATTGTCAGTTTTGAAAACAAGTAACGAGTGGTTTCAAAGGAAAGGAACAATCTACTATTGGACTACTAGAATTAATTCATACAAATCTTTGTAGTCCTACAAGGGTGAGAAGTCTACAAGGTGATAGGTATTTTATGCTTTTGATTTATGATTACTCTAGAATGACACGGGTTACTTTTCTTAGAGAGAAATATGATGCATTAGATAAATTCAAGGAATTTAAAGCTAGGGTTGAGAATGAAATGAATGTGAAAATAAAATGTTTAAGGTTTGAAAGAGGTGGATAAGTCATATCCAATGAGTTTAACATGTTTTATGAAGTTCATGGAATAAAGAGGCACTTGTCTACCCCTAGAACTCCTCAGCATAATGGAGTGGTTGAAAGGAAAAATCAGATGATTCAAGAAGCAACTAGGAATATGATGAAAGAAGCAAATCTACCAGAAGTCTACTAGAGAGAAGCAATTCATACTACCATTTATATACTTAAAAAAGTTCAAGTTAAAGCTAACAACACAAAGAATCCTTATGAGTTATGGTATGGAAGGATTCTTACTGTGAAGTACTTTAGAGTATTTGGAAGTAAATATTATATCAAGAGAGATGAAGAAAACTTAGGAAATTTTGATGAAAGGTCTAATGAAGGTATCTTCCCTAGATATTCTACTAAAAACAAAGCTTTCAGATGTTACAAAAAAAGGCTGAGAAAGATTGTTGAAAGTGCAAATGTTAAGGTTGATAAAAATTTGCAGATTTCAATTACAGTAGATGGATATGTGTTAGATTAACCTAATTCAAGAGAAGAAAAAAAAAAAATTGAAGAAAAAGAATTGCAGAATGAAGAGGAAGAATCTCTAGAGAAGGCCCCTAAGACCCCTAAGTATGTGCAAAAGAATCATTCCAAAGATCAAATCAATGTAGACAAGAGGAAAGGAGTTTTGAAAAGAAGCAAAGCTACTAAAGTTGAGGTAAATCTATATTTAATTTCTATAGTTGAACCTGAAACAATGAGTGAGGCATGCAAAGATGAATATTGGATGAAGGCAATGGAAGAAGAACCTATGCAGATTAAGAAAAATTAGACTTGGGTATTGGTTCTTAGACCGATAAACAAGAACATAATTGGAACTAAGTGGGTATTCAAAAACAAGATGAATGAGAATGGAGAAGTGGTGAGAAATAAGGTAAGACTTGTGTGTAAGGGTTACTCACAAGTGGAAGGAATATACTCTGAGCAGACATTTTCTCCTTTGGCTGGGATGGAAGCTATTAGAATGTTTTTGGAATTTACAACATATAAGGACTTTAAAGTTTATTAGATGGATGTGAAGTCTACTTTTCTAAATGGTGAATTGTAAGAAGAGGTTTACATGGAACAACCAGAAGTATTTCAGTTGTCAAATCAATTGGATATGGTGTGTAGATTGAAGAAGGAATTATATGGATTGAAGCAAGCTCCAAGAGCTTGGTATGCAAGATTGGACATATATTTGATACAAAAAGGATTCGGTAAAGGCACCACCGATAGTAATCTTTACTTTAAAATTGAGGAAGAAAAAATATTGATAGTGGTTGTATATGTGGATGATATTATATTTGGTGGAAATGAAGCTAGATGTAATAAATTTTTTGAAGAGATGTAGAAATATTTTGAAATGTCAATGTTTGGAGAGATGAATTTCTTCCTTGGGCTACAAATCAATCAAAAAAATAAAGGGATTTTCATTTAATAGTCTAACTATGTCAAAGAGACATTGAAGAAGTTTGGAATGGAAGACTCCAAACTGGTATGCGCTCCTATGGTGGTTGGTTGTAAATTGAGCAAAGATGATGATTCACCTAAGGTTGATAAGAGAAAATATAGATCTATGATTGGTGGACTGCTATACCTAACTGCTACTATATTGGATATCATGCATGCAGTTTGTCTTACAGCTAGATTTCTAGAAGAACCTAAAGAAACACATGTTCCAGCAGTGAAGGGGATATTCAGATATTTAACAGGCACTCTAGATTATGGCTTGTGGTATCCTAATGATATTTATTTCACACTAAGTGCTTATATAGATGTAGATATGGTTAGTTGTGTTGATGATAGGAAAAGTACAAGTGGAGAAGAATTCTTTCTTGGATGTAGATTTGTGTCATGGTTGAGCAAGACGCAAGATTCAAATTCTTTATCCACTACAGAGGTTGAGTATATTGCTGCAGCATTATGTTGTACATAGGTTTTGTGGATGAGATAGACATTGAAGGATATAAAAGTAGTATATGATGAGCTTGTATCTATCTTTTGTGATTATACAAGTGCAATTTAACATTTCAAAGAATCTAGTGATGCATTCATGAACAAAGCATATATCAATTAGGTATCACTTTCTCAAAGAAAAGGTTATGGAGAATGAGGTAAAACTTAAGCATGTACCTACAAAGGATCAAATTTCTAACATATTTACTAAGCATCTTCCTAAGGATACTTTTGAGTATCTTTGGGAGAAGTTGGGGCTTATTTCCCCTCATTCTCTAAACTAAATGCATATGGAGATGCATCAGTCTAGTGGATCTATCTCTTTTTTGGACTGATGTTGGTAGTTACCTCTTAGGGGACAGTAGGTAGTGTCATGTATTGCCACTGTTGCAAATTTGTTGAGCTGATTGGGTATACTCCTAAGAGGGAGTATTCATAGAAAGTAGCTTGGTTCAGTGTCAAAGGGGGAGAATAATGCAATTTTTTTCCTTTTCCATTGATGTCAAAGGGGGAGAAAGTATCTTGTGAAAAAAAAAAATTATTCAGGGGGAGAAAAGAAAGAAAATCATAAGAAAGTGTGTTCAGAGTTGTTATGTTGTCTTTGATGGTTTTTCACATCTTGTGTTGCCATCAATGACAAAGGGGGAGATTGTTGAGAGTATGGAGGTGTTGTCATTGATGTCAATAGGAAGTCTAAAGGATAGTGTTGTCATTGATGTTAATAGGAAGTCTATAGGATAATGTTTCCATTGATTTCAATAGGAAGTCTATAGGATGGTGTTGTCATTGATGTCAACTATGTGTTAAGAAGTTTGATGCATGATGAAGATGTCGAGGATATTGAAAAAAATGTGAAAAAGAGAACATGATGTTGCAGGTTGTGCATGTGTAGTTGAGATGTTGAGGAAGTGTGGTGAGTAAGTGGAGCTATATTTTTGTTGTAGTGACTGAAGATGAGTTAGAATGAGGTAATGAGATAAGATGATTTCTTTGGTGTACTTGGTTTCCAAGTGCTTTTGAGAAAATTTGATAAATAGAGTAAATAGTGTTGTGCAAGTGTTCAAAATGTACTCTGGGATGTGCTTCACATTTCTTCTATGTTGATGCTATGCCTGTGCAAATATGATATATTGTTCAAGGTTGTTAGAGGTTGCTATATTCAAAACTTGGGTTTCTAGATCATTGTACAGAGTGAGATATTTTCACCAATGTGTGGACCAATTTTTCAATGATGTTTTCTATGGCCTAGGAGAAATGTACTTGTTCTACATTTCTCTACAGTTTGGCTTCAGGTTGTGTGGATTTTTGAAGTTTCTTATAATGATTTTTTCTTTCAATATTCAAGGCTTCACTTGATTTGGTACAGTAAAGTGTGTGTTTCATTCGTCAATGTGTGAATAAGGTTTACCAGATGTTCTGGGATGAAGTATTTGTATGATGCAAATTTGGATTAGGTGTTTGATGGATCTCAAGTGATTCAAAGATTATTCTATATCATGTTCAAGTGAATTTTATTTCCTGATATATTTAGATTGATCTTAGGAAGTGTGTACTTAATGTTTATGGTGTTTAGCACGTGTATTGGCTGACCTTGTGTTAGCACTACACGTGAGGCTTGTGAAATTGTGTTGAGATGTTTTGGGATCTATTTGGGTCCTAATTAAGGATTTATATGGGTCACCTTCATTCTTATCCATCACGAGAACTTTTTGGTGCCAACCTATTTTGAATTTGTAAGTGTAACAAATAGTTTCCAACTTCCGAGAAGGTTTTTAAGGTTGAGGATATAAATAAGAATCATGATGTGAGATTCAAGAGAGAATCAAGATAAAGACAAGATAGATGTGATATTGATGTGAGTGATGTGTGTGATGCAAATTTGAGTAGAGCAATACAAAATTCAAGTGTTGGATTCCTAAAGGTAGTGAGTTGAAGGTGTTTGAAATATTTCATGCAAGGCTGCAAAAGTGTTGGAGAATTTTTGGTGGATTCCTTTGTTAGGGTTAGAAAGGAAAATATCTAACAATTAAATGCAGATTTAATTAATAAACAAAGAAATTAAAACATACAGAATAAATTATAACACGGAGAATTTAGCGTGGTTCACCCAATCTAGGCTACATCCACCAAACCGCAACCATCCAATGATTTTATTATCCAGTGAAAAACCTATTACAATCTTGCAAATAATCACATTTTTCATCATACTATAACACCCATCCTGAACCCCTTTTTAAAAAGCTTAGAAGCTTCTAGATTAGGGTTCTACAAAGACAGGTTTTTCCCTTTTTCGTTGAATTTTCCTTTTTCTGGTGACGACGCGAAAAAGTAGGAAGAAAATTTTTCTACAATATAGCATGATCAATTGCCATATACCAACAATCTCCCACTTGGAGACTGATCTTGGACGATACTGCTGCACTTACAACTCCCACTGGAAATTAGTACCTTGGACCCTGCTACTTTGTTATACTTGAATTCAACCTTGAAGGCCAACTGAAGTTGAAGAGGAGCATAGATTCTCCCTTTTCACCACCTTCATAAATATATCTGATGGATTGGAATTTGTATGTATCTTGTCCTACTTGACCTATCCATCCTCCAACACTGACCGAATGAAATGATATCTCAATGTATGTGTTTTGTTTTAGAATGCAAGGCAGAATTCTTTGCAAGATGTATAGAACTTTGGCTGTTTGTAAACAAGTAATTTCAAGCCTATTGTTTTCCCAACTCATCCATGAAAAGTTGCAGCCATATCATCTCCTTTGTCGCCTCTATTGCAGAAACATACTCTGCCTCTATGGTGGATAAAGTAACCACCTTTTGCAATCAAGAAATCCAACTCACTACTATCCCACCAGCTGTAAATACATAACCTATGGTACTCCGCCTGGTATCTATATCCCCTACCAAATCTGAGTCAACATAGCCTTTTAAATTAGTATTAGAGCCCTCAAAACATAAAATTTTATTGGATGTACCTCTCAAGTACATGAGAATCCATTTAACCACATTCCAATGCTCAACTACGGGATGACTCAAATACTTGCTAACAACTCCTACGACATGTGCAATATCTGGTCTCGTGGATACCATGGTGTACATTAAACTTCCTACAGCTGAAGCATATGGTACCTTGGACATTTTTTCTTCCTCCTCTTGTGTCTTTGGACACATATCCTTAGTCAATTTAACATGACTAGGCAAAGGTGTGCTGACAGCTTTTGCATTCTCCATATGAAATCTCTGTAACACCTTTTCAACATAATTATCCTGAGATTAAAACAATTTTCTATTTTTCCTATCTCTACAAATTTTCATACCAAGGATTTGTTTTGCTGCCCCCAAATCCTTCATAGCAAAATATTTTTCTAACTGTTGTTTTAGCTCACTTATGCGATCCATATTAGACCCAGCTACAAGCATGTTATCAACATATAAACATAAAATAATGTAGTTGTCATTATCCAAACTCTTAAAATAAACACAATGGTCTGAATTACACCTGCTATAGCCTTTCTTAGCCATAAAACTATCGAATTTCAAGTACCATTGTCGAGGTGCTTGCTTCAAGCCATATAAACTTTTCTTTAATTTGCACACTAGTTTCTCCTTACCTTTGACCTCAAATCCTTGTAGCTATTTCATATATATTTCCTCTTCCAAATCACCATGGAGAAATTTTGTTTTAATATCAAGCTATTCTAAATGTAAATCTTCAGCAGCCACAATACTTAAAACAATATGAATAGAAGACATTTTAACAACTGGAGAAAAAATCTCATCAAAATTAATACCCTTTTTCTATGCAAATCCCTTTACAACTAATATGGCTTTAAATCTCTTCTTACCTCCATCCTCCTCTTTCAACTGATAAACCCATTTGTTTGGTAAAGCCTTTTTACTAGCATGCAACTTCCATAATTCCTAAGTCTGATTTTTTAGCAAGGATTCCATTTCTTCTTCTATCCATGCTCCCACTGAACCTTGGTATCCATTTGCATAGCTTCATCATAATATTTTGGTTCACCAGCATCAATTAACAAAATAGTATACAAAGAGGGAGAGAATCTTTCAAGAGGTCTACTTATCCTTGAAAATCGTCTAACATTCACATGAGTTTGTGGTATTTGTTGTTGTTTTTGTGGAGCATGAGGAACCACTGAAACAACATTGTTTGGAATATCATACAACACTGCATAATTATTTTCTTTCTTCTCATGCTGCAACAACAAATCTTTGTACAACACTTTCTCATTGAATATGATATCCCTGTTTCTCACAATTATCTAATTTTCAAAATCCCAAAGCCTATAACCAAATTCATCAATGCCATATCCAAAAAAATACATTTCTTTGATTTTGCATCAAGCTTGGTTCTATTTTTAGAATCTACATGTGAAAATGCTTCACAACCGAAGGTTTTGAGAAAAGAATAACTCACCTTCTTACCTTTCTCATAGTCTATGCATGCTCCATTATTGTTCTATTCATGTGCTCAGCTACTCCATTTTCCTGTAGAGTACTTGAAACTGTTTTCTACCTATGAATACCATTAGAGGAAAAATAATCTTCAAACTCTTTCCTGCAATACTCACCACCATTATCAGATCTAAGACACTTTTTTGCTTTTTACCCATCTCATTCTCAACCAAGCTTCTCAATTTTTTAAAAGTTTCAAATATATGAGATTTCTACCTAAGGAAATAAATCCATACCTTCCTAGTTGCATCATCAATGAATGTAACATAATATAGAGATCCACAGAGAGAAGATACCTGACCTGGTCTGCATACATCCATATGCACAAGTTCCAATTTATCATCTTTCTTTTGCTTCCCATCCTTGAGAAAAATTACTCTCTTTTGTTTTCCATACACACAACTTTCAAAAAAATCCATATGAACACATTTTAGACCTAGTAAAAAATTATTTGAATGAATTACTTTCATACCTTTTGCACTCATATGCCCAAGTCTATTATGCCACAGTGTTGATTCAGAGTCCACAACAAGTGTATGATCTTCTACTTGTTGAACTACAACAATTGTTCCTAAACATTGACCTTTTTCCATAATAATTAAAGTAGAAGGAACAGTATGACCTGTACAAAGATATAAGGTGCCTACTTTCACACCTTTTTCTACCACTAAGGCACCCTTTGTGACCTTCCAATTTTTATCACTAAATGTAACAACACAACCTTCATCATCTAGTTGTCCTGCTGAAATTAAATTTATGCTTAACTTTGGAACATGCCTTACCTCATGTAGTAGCTAATGATTCTCATTCTGCAACTTAATCTTGATTCTTTCCTTTCCAACAATTTGAAAAGGTTCTTTATCTCCTAAATAAACAAGCCCAAAATCCCCTTGGACATAATCAAGAAAATAACTTCTATGGGGGTAGCATGAAATGAAGCCCCTGAATCTAACACCCAAGAATCAACATTATTAAGGGAAAGAATCAAAGCATCCTCATCCGATTTATTACTTACCACATTTTCCTCTTTATTTCCTTCCTTTTTGTCTCCTTTATTTTTCTGAGACCAGCAATCTTTCTTCAAATTATCCAGCTTACCATAGTACTAACAATCCCTCTTGTCTCTAGATTTGGACCTTTTGTCCTTTGTTTTTCCTTCTGACTTCCCACGATTCCCAGAATTATTTCCTCTCTCCTTTGTTCTGCCCTCGCTTTTTGCATTCAAAACACTTCCTGATGTGGATGTTCCACCTGAGCTTTTCCTATGAATTTCCTCACTCAAAATAACACCAACAACATCATCAAATTTCAATGTATTTGAACCAGAAACAGAATTGCTAATAGCCATTACCGAGTTATTCTAGCTTTCAGGAAAAGAACACAAAATCAAAAGAGCCCTAACTTCTTCATCAAAGTTTACTTTTACATAAGTTAATTGACTAGTGACTGTATTAAACTCATTCAAATGATCAATAACTGACCCACCTTCTACCACTTTCATATTAAATAAACGCTTCATAAGAAATACCTTATTCGAAGTGGAAGGCTTTTCATATAACTTCGCCAGGGTTTCCATCAACTCTTGAGTTTTTTTTGCTGTTGTAATATTGAATGCCACCGATTGTGCCAGGAATAAACAAATACTACCAAGAGCCTTTCTATCCAAAATATCCCAATCCTCATCAAACATTGCTACAGTTTTCTTGGTTTTCCCTTCCAATGGCTGCCATAAATCTTTCTGATAGAGGTAGTCCTCCATCTGCATCTTCCATAACTGATAGTTCTACCCATTAAACTTCTCAACCTTCTTACCCTCGTCTTCCATTACTCCTACTTAATCGTGAGACTCCCACTCAACTGTGAGACCTTCCTACAGACAATAATCAAAACATAACCCACTCTGATACCACTTGTTAGGGTTAGAAAGGTAGATATCTAACAATTAAATGTAGATTTAATTAATAAACAAAGAAACTAAAACACAAAATAAATTATAACATAAAGAATTTAACGCGGTTCCCCCAATCCAGCCTACATCCACCAAACCGCAGCCACCCAATGATTTTATTATCCAGTGCAAAACCTATTACAATCTTACGAATAATCATGTTTTTCATCATACTATAACACCCATCCAAACCCCTTTTTAACAAGCTTAGAAGCTTCCAAATTAGGGTTCTAGAAAGACGGTTTTTTCCAAACACACTTTGTAACAACTTTGAAAGTTTGTTACAGATTTTGTTTGAAAACAATCATTCACTTTTATTCCCTATTCAAGTGGATGGCAGGGAAAATTAGAAAATTTAGTAATTAAAACTAAATTTTAATGTGCAAGATGGTGAATGTGAGGATATTCATTAAATTATTGATTTATTTAATGAAAAGGGGACATAAAATATGATATTTAATTAAATAGCTTAGGATTATTTAATTAAATAAGAGGACTTAGGGGTTAAATTAAATAATTTGATCATTCAATTTAAACTAGATGAAATGTTAGCATGAGAGGTAGGGATTAAGCTAATTAGATTAATTAGACTAATAGGAAAAAATGATGCATTTAATTAAATAGATAGGGTAATTTAATCAAATAGGTGAAAAGAAGGTGAAATTCAGGACGAAACAATATTAGTGATCAAATTCAAGTGTGTAGTATCACTTAGGACTTTTTTAAGTGTCAACATTTTTCCCTCTTTGAAGTGAGTTACTTGTTACATTGGTTCAAATATTGATGCTTTTCAGATTAAAAGTACAACTTAGATCAAAAAAATAAATTAAAAATTGATTTTTTGGATGCCCCACTCTTGCCCAAATGGAAGGAATTTGAACTGGTACCCTGCCCCCTCGAGAGATCAGGTGGAAATTTTGGATTTTGAGTTGATCTCTCAACAAAGATGAAACATTGATGCAGGTGCAAAAAACATGCCTCGGGATGTGAAAACAAGCTTTGAAATGCAAAAAATGTCTCAAAATAAGTTGCATAGTTCAAAAATTGGTAAAACAAGCTAAAACCTAGCTGTATTCTCAAATTAGGGAAAAAAATCTAATTTTTAGGCTTAAATGTGCTAAAGGGTCACTTTCAATTCATTTGTGCATTCACACTTCAGAGAATTGTTGCATTTTGAGCTTTGACACCTTGGCGAGATGACATGATGTGTGCTCCCTGTTCACCCTTTCAACCAAGTTTGAGAGTTTCAACACTGAGCAGACGTAGGACCACAGGTATGTGACTCAAAACTTTTCTTGATTTACATGTTTGGGTGCATTTAATAGGGTTTTAAAACTAGGTCTTTTAGGGAGTTGTTGTATTGCGATGCAACAGGAGCTCATCGACGTCGCTATTGATTTTTTAGTGACACACCTAGTGTTTAACAACATGTAAATCTTTTTTAGTTTGGCAACATGCTGAAGGTTGGGTGATGTTGGATTGAATGAGAAACACATCAGGGTTTTTTGGTTTAGTGATGCCAATGAGATATGGTGAGACACTAGCTATATAGTGACATGCCTACCAATTTTGGTAATGCGATGCACCAAGATATCGCCATGCTATTGAGTATAACGACACCCATCACTATATAGTGATGTACCCCTAAAAATAATATAGAGATGCACTAGAAAAATAGTGACTCTATTGATGTTCCAGGATTCAAACACTCAAATTTTTAGTAGTTTCCAGATTTTAGGAAAATTGGCAGTGTGTGTGATGCGTGTAGGAGGATATTTAGCCATTGATTTCTTTGAAGCATCGATCTGAGCTTCTGTCAATGGTACATGACTTCAATGATGTGGCAATGGAGTGCCTAGGAGTGCTTGGATTAGGGTTCATTTCCTTCATGTCGAAGATCTATACCCACTCAGCAATGATGATGATGTTGCAAGTATGAGCAAGTTTGGTGGTGTTTTCTTTAATGTTGTCATTGATGTCAACACAGTTTAAGGATGTTGTAGATTATGCATGTATAGTTGATATGTTGTGGAGATGTTGTGAGTACATGGATCTATCTTTATGATGTTGCGAATATGTTGATATGATAGGTTTCTATGTTCTTTTTAGAAAATTAATAAAGAGTGAAGTCAAATTTATGTATGTGTTCAGAATGTGCTCCGTGTTTCTTTTGTGTTGATTATATGCTTGTGTGGATCTAAAGGGTTGTTTCTAGGAATATTTTGGTGACATCTCCTAGTTTGTAGCTTCTAGTTTGATGAAGTGCGAAAGTTGTGTTCACCAATATGTGAACTGGTTTGACAGAGTTATTTTTTTGTGGACTACGAGAAATGTCTCTACTCTATAGTCCTCTGTTGTTTTGTTTCAGGTCTTGTGGATTTGGAATATGTCTTGTAATGTTTTTCTCTATGTTTTGGAAAATATGTTCGTGGTTTGGTGCTCCGAAAGATGAGTTTCAGTATTACTATGTGCATTTGTACTGTCTGGATGGACTAGTGAGAAGTGTTCAAGATTTAAAGGTTGTTGCAGATGATGTGGTTGTATCTAAAGGCATCTGAGATGTGTTCTCATGCATGATGGAGTGTGTTATGTCATCCATGTATTATATTCTTATTGGGAAGCATGTACTTCAATGTTCATTTGTGGCTTCATTAGGTTTGGCCAACTTGGTGTTTACACTTCATACGAAGGATAAGTTTTAATTAAGGAAGTGTGTAATTTATTCAAGATGTTTTTTTGGGTCATAGTTAAGTATTGGTGTGGTCCACTCTCATTCATTTCCACCACGAGAATGTTGAGTTTCTGACCTAATTTGAATTTATGAAATGAAGCATATGTAGCCAAAATTGGAGAAAGTTTCTAAGGTTGAAGAGGGTATAAATTCAAGTCAAGATGTTGTGAATAAGTGTATTGAATCAAGAAGAAGAGCAGAGTTGTACGAAAGTGAATTGAGGTAGCAATAGTTTAATGTGTTAGATTCCTGAAAGAAATGAGCTGACAGTGTCTATAATTCTTCTGATCAAGGCTGTGAGTGTGTGTAACCTATTGTGGTGGATCTTTTCTGGAATGTTTTGTATTTGTAGGAAGTGAGCCTCCCTATTGGACAGTGAGTCCTTTCTGTAGGTAGTCAACCTTTGTATCTAGGAAATGAGCCTCTTGTATTTGATTTTTCTATTACTTTATATAGTGAGTTTATCCTCACATTAGTTTTTCCCTCATTGGGTTTTCCATATAAATCTGGTGTTTCCTGTGTTGATATTTCTTTATGTTATTTGCATTTTATGTTCATACTTAATAACAAAATTAAGTGGATAAGAAATTAATAAGTGTTTGTAATTTGAATTTGAGTTTGGTGACAACTGATTCACCCCCCTCTTAGTTGTCTTGCACCTTTCAACAACCGATGCTTATCAAGAGATGGAATAGTGAGACATCCTCATTCCATTTCCCCATTAGCGAGGACATAGTTACACTTGAGGAGATGTGGCAAATCCTTTAGCTTCCCATTCATGGGGAGTGTGTTATTTACGACAAGAAGGTTGGGAGGGATACATGTTGAGATCCTATTGCATTTAGATGAGATCATTCTAGTGAGCTCGCAGATTGACTTGGATCTGTACTATGGATGGGTACCCACATTTAGATTGGTTGTATTGGTTGTGTTTATTTCAAGTGTGATCTCCCCAGATCGATAGGGTAGGGGTTTCAATTTGGGTTGGGGGACTACATGGCATGGTATGATTTGTAGGATGATTATGTATGCCTAGGGCCAGTCATGTTGGCCTTGTTATATCATGATATGCATTAGGAAGTCTACTACTAGGGGAGGAGCATCAAAGTTGGGATCGTGCTTATTCATATTTCAGCTTATGAGCATATCATGGTATTGATACCTCTTATGGTTTTGGATGATGTACATGAAGATGAGCCCATTCTTTTTGGTACAGAGTGGCCATGACATTGCAACACACTAGGCCTATAGGGATTCCTATTGGGGGAGGGTCATAGATGATATGACCATATTCAAATGGAGACCATGGCTACAAGTTCTAGCATGGTATGATGACTAGCATCAACTCTTCTTCACTCAGAAAACCTCATACCTCTAAGGTAGGGCTTGAACATGATGATCGAGCAATATCTACTAGACTGCATGGCATAATAGTTTAGGGAGACTGATGATTTTCCTCCAGAGGATTACACAATAGTATTTTCTAGATCCCAAAGAGAGATGGAGTGGGGGAAACAGATTGATCCCATAGTGGCGATCAATGAGTTTAGATAGTTGGTTTTCTGCCAATGGGAATATGATCAAGGAATACTAGATGTAGGGATGACTCTAGGATTTGATGCATGATGGAGACCATAAACATGACTGATAGATCCTATGGGGGGATACCTCATGGTAGAGGTAGGGGTTATGGCATAGGTGGGGCTAGAGGTCGACAGCAGTCCGACCAACATCTTGAGTAGTAGAGGGCTTAGGTTCCACGGTAGGAAAAGAAGGTACAACAAGATTAGGGTCATCATGACCTAGGGCACTAGTAGCTAGACTAGCCAAAATAGCCTAACTAGCCACAATAGCCACCAAGGCTAGATCTGAGAGATGAGAAAATTCTAGCCCTGACTACAGAGGGGGACCAGTTGTGATAGTAGTTTCATGAAATGATATTGGAGATAGATTGATAGGTTTAGTTGTGATAGTAGCTAGACCTACAACTAGCCCAAGAGATTGGGAGACACCATCAGCTTGAGGTCATCAGGTAGCTACATAGGGATAGGTGGTGGCTGCTTGTATGTACCGAGATGTAGTTTCAAAGGTTGTATACTATAGGACCCTGTATCATAGAGATATTCTCCCAGAGATGTGACAACAAGATTACTCGTAGAGGAGTTGGGAAGTATCGAGCGCTTTTGATGGGTAGCCCTTAGTTATACAGCCATGAGAGTCAAGAAGTAGAGGATAGCCTCTATATATACACTTTTTTTGATGTATAGGCTATTATATTATATAGATACATATTCATAGGCTCATTTTTTATAGCTTCTTGTATATGGGAATTTGATGAAAGTTACACTCTGACTTTAATATTGTATCATAATATTCATTTTTGGATATATAAGTGAGATGGCCTGAGTTGATTATGATGTGATGCATTGATATGGTATGTGATGCGATGTTATATTTATTTCATGTGTTATGACCATCTATGTATGTAATGGATGTGTCACCTATGTTTTTCAATATCTTTCTATGACATGCTATGAGATGGATATGCTTTTCTTTTCCATGTTTCCCATATGATGATGTCATTATCCATGATAAGTAGATGATGTGATATGCTTATACTGAAGGTATGTATGGATGCATTTCTTTTTCATTTTTTGTGTATTTTTCCTCATGTGATATGATGACATCATGATGCATGTATGTATATGGATGTATATGGATAATTCTAATCTTCATGCTTATGATATGGATGCGATGGATGATTATATAATCGATTAAGATGCTTAGAATAAAAAATCTATATTATCCTAAACAACTTAAATGATAATGATAATGCAAGATGTGTGCATGTTGATGATTTGTGGATGTAGGATGGATGTATTATGATATTTTTTTGGCTTTCATGATACCATGTTAGCATGGAAAAGAAGATAGAAGAATAAGATGAATGATTTGACCATTACTTTTTTGAGGTTGATTTAGAAGTCCAACAAGTCCAAGATCCATTGAGACTTAATTAGATTATGGTGATGAGATGGATAATTTTTCTCATATTCAAGATTGGGACTTTCTGTCATTCCTTATTTTTGATATAACACATAGACACGATGCATCATGGTATTGAGAACCAGGATGGTGTTGTATCTATTGCAATGGAATTTGACTCTGCAAATAAATAGGATAGTTCTTCCTCACACCTTGACATATAGAAACCTCAATGGAATGCAATTTAGAAGTTTAGAATATATCAGACCAAAGAATACACAATAGTAAAGAATTTTTTGGATGTTGTGGTTGTGTTGCTAATATGTGGTTTTCATTGATGTCAACACTATTATATTATTATATTGAAGGTTGTATATGTCAAGGATATTGAGAAAATTGTTGCAAGTTGGTAGTGGAACAATGAAGATCATAAAGGTGTCTTGTTTTGTACATTAAAGATCAGTTGTTTTGGACTAAAGGTTTTATTGTTGAGAGTATCTCGTTCATCTACCAAAATTTTCAGAGGTCCGCATGAAGATTTGATCGTGCTATGAACAGTTGTGTTTTAACAGTCTTTTTGTGGGTTCTGTCAATGTTCTTGATTGAATTTTATGTGATTCTGGTAATCTCTATTGTTGTGGATGATTCTCTATTTTTTCTTGTTGTTTTTGGATGCTTCTCAATCATTCTTTATCCTTTTTGTACATGCACATTGATTGTTGTGCTCGTGGTCAAAGATTTATCTCTGTATGTTCAAGTTTTCATGTTCTTGGCTGACATGATGGTTGTAACATGTTGTGGATCCTTGAAGATTTAAATTTGAATGTTTGGCGTGCTCGAGGATATTAATTTAGTTCTTCATTATGTTTTATTTGATGGTGGTTGACGCGCATTACAAATTTACTTGTAAATTTGGGTCGATATTCTGAATATGTTTTATATTTCTAGCTGACTAAGTTGTTGATGTAATTTCATGTTGTGGATATATAAGAGTGATTGTTTGAGTGAAGTTATTCTATATGAAGTGAAGAAAAGATAGAGACAAGAAAGTGTGTGAATATTGATCTATTCATTCGATTGCAGAGCAAAGTGAGAAGAAGTTTAAGTGAAGTGTGAAGAAGGTTTTTTGTGCTTAACTGGAATTGTAATTAAGCCTGTGTAGAAGCTATTTTCTCAGTTCATACCCTGTGGATCTAATCCATATTATTGTGTATTGTTGGGTAGTGAGCCCTCTTGTATTTGAATAGTGATCTCTAGGGAGTGTGCTTGAATGCATGTGCATTCCCATTATCTTTCATTATACTTTTACTAGGGTATAATGTTGTGGACTAACACCCACCGTGGTTTTTCCCCTAACAAGGTTTCCACATAAAAAATATTGGTATTCTTTGTGCTTCTTATGTTTTGATTGTTCATGGTTTACTATTCATTCATCAGATCTAAGATTAATTTAAGTTTGAAAATTTTTAATACTATGTGACAACTGATTCACCCCCCCTCTCATTTTTCTATCCTTGTTTTTCCAACAATTGGTATCAAAGCAGGTTCCTCTAAATAGTTTTAAAAGCTTGAGGTGATTCAAGATGGCATCATACAAGAAGGACAGTCCTAGATTTGATGGAACAAACTGTTCATCATGGAAAGCTAGGATGGAGTGTCATTTGAGGTGTATTAGTGAACCTTTTTGGAAGATTATAAAAATCCATATGTTATTCCTCAGAATGGTCCTTCCACTGCTTATGAGATTAAAGATGCTAAGAATAATGTCAAGGCTATGGAAGTTTTGTTGAGTGCTCTAACAAATTTGGAAATGAAAAAAGTGATAGGTCTAAAGAAAACTCATGAGATGTGGACAAAGCTGGAAAATTTGTATGAAGGAGATGTACATGTGAAGATGGCTAAGCTACAAAGTTTGAAAGGAAAGTATGAAAATTTGAAGATGGGTGAAGATAAAAATATTTCTTCTTTTATGCAAAGAGTAAATGAAATAGTGATGGGTATTAGATGTGTCGGTGGTACCCTGGATGAGGAAGAAATTGTGTCTAAAGTGCTCAAATCATTGCCTCCCTCCTACAAAGAAAAGGCTCGTGCTATTGAAGAAACTAGATCATTGACGAATGTGACAAGGGATACACTGATTGGTAAACTTGTTGCCTTTGACTTGAGCAAATTTGGTGAATCTATTCCCAAGACTAAAATTGCATTTAAGGCTACTATATATGGAAGAAACAAGAAAAGATATGATCTAAGAGAGTGTTCCATAAATTCATTCAAGTATGAGGAAGAAATGAACCAGCTTGAAGATGAAGAAAGAGAGGTAGAAGAGTTGGAAGCACTGATTGTGAAGAAAGAAGGCAGAGGACAAGGTAAGTATAAAGGAGTTTTTCCTATTAAATGCTTCTCTTGCAGTAAAATAGGTCATTTTGCATCAAGGTGTCCTGAAAGAGTTCCTAGATCTAAGCATTACAAATCTAGATTTCAAAATAAATGTTACTATGTTGAAGGAGTGACTGATGAAGAGTCTGATGAATACAATGGAAATGCGGATGAATGGATGTTCCTTTCTATCAAGGAAAATGGTTTGGTTGCTATTGAATCTGCTAAAGTTGAGAAAGCTCTTACAACCTGAATTGAAGAAAAATATGAGTGGGTTATTGATAGTGAATGGTCACATCATATGACTGGTGACAAAAGAAAATTTGTAAGTCTTGAGAAGTATGACAGTGGGGTTATAAGATTTGGAGATAATAATGTGGTGTGATTTGTGGTAGAGGATCTATTTGTCTTGGTGGTAAGCATAACACTAATTATGTTCTTTATGTTGAAGGCTTGAAGCACAACCTGTTGAGTGTTGGAAAGATGGTGGACAATGGTTATTATCTTCAGTTCAAAGGTGGAAGATGCAGGATGCTTGGAAGTTCTAGAAATGTAATTGCTTCAGGTAAAAAGACAAAAGGTAATATTTTTCACCTGAATGTTGCTAGTGAAATTTGTTTAATTGATCAAGTAGATGAAAGCTAGTTGTGGCATAGGAGGTTGTGTCATGTGAATTTTGATAAAATTGTCAAAGTAAGTTCCACTCAAGCAGTAAGAGATCTACCTAAGCTAGTGAAGCCTGCTAACACAATTTGCAAGGAGTGTTAGATGGGAAAATAGACTAGAGTGTTTTTTTAGAGCAAACAACATCATTCAAATGGATTACTAGAGCTAGTGCATATTGATCTATGTGGTCCCTCTAGAGTCATAAGTCTTTGTGGAGAAAGGTACTTTATGCTTCTTATTGATGATTACTCTAGATGATATGGGTTTCTTTCTTAAGAGAAAAATGTGAAGCATTAGAAAAGTTCAAAATTTTCAAGGCCATGGAAAAAAATGAGAAAGGTCTGAAAATCAAATGATTAAGGTCAGAAAGAGGTGATGAGTTCACCTCCAGGGAGTTTAATTCTTTCTGTGAAGAGCATGGAATCATAAGACAATTATTTGCTCCCCAAACCCCTCAACAGAATGGAGTTGTAGAGAGAAAGAACAAAACAATTCTAGATGCTGCTAGAACAATGATGACTGAAGGAAATTTGCCTCACATTTATTGGAGTGAAGCTATAAGCACTGTTCTGTACACTTTAAATTAGGTTAATGTTAATAGTAATTCTGGTAAGACTCCTTTTGAATTATGGTTTGGTTATAATCCTACTGTTAAATATTTCAAGATCTTTGGAAGCAAGTGTTACATCAAGAGAGATGAGAACATAGGCAAGTTTGATGCAAGAAGTGATGAAGGAATCATTCTAGGTTACTCCACTAAAAGCAAGGCCTACCGATGCTATAATAGAAGATTGAGAAAGATGGTTGAGAGTGCAAATGTCAGAGTTGAGGAGGACTCTACTAAATCATCTAGATACTGTGGATATGATCTAGATGAACAAGAAGACAACACAAACAAAGGGAAGAATTCTCAAACACATAATCAACTTAAAATTGTTCCATATGTTCTAATAAGTCAAGGTAGTCAGGAAGCAGAGACAAGTGCAAGTACAGAAGAAGGAACAGAAGAACTAGAAGTTTGAGAGAATCCTAAAACTCCAAGGTATGTAAAGATAAATCATTCTAAAAATCAAATTTTAGTAGACAAGAATAAAGGTGTGCAAACTAGAAGAAAGATTATGGAAGAGTATTGCCTGATTTCCAAGATTGAGCCTAAAGATGTCAATGAAGCTTGCAATGATGAACACTGGATGGAAGCTATGAAGGAAGAACTAATGCAGATTGAAAAGAATGATACACAGATACTTGTTCCTAGACCTAAAGATAAAAATATGATTGGTACTAAATGGATCTTTCATAACAAGCTGAATGAGCAAGGCGAAGTGGTCCAGAATAAAGCAAGACTGGTATGTAAAGGGTGTTCACAAATGTAAGGTATTGATTTTGAAGAAACCTTTGCCCCTATTGCTAGAATTGAATTTGTAAGGTTATTTATTGCTTATGCTACATCTAAGAACTATAAAGTCTATCAAATGGATGTGAAGTCAGCTTTTCAGAATGGTGAGCTAGAAGAAGTATATATTGAACAATCGGATGGATTTCAACTAACTGACAAGGAAGACATGGTTTTTCGATTGAAGAAAGCTCTATATGGACTCAATCAAGCCCCCAGAGCCTGGTATGCTAGACTAGAAAAATACTTATTAAAGCTTGGATTCAATAAAGGTATTGCTGATAGAAACTTGTATTTCAAATTGGATCATGACAAAGAGTTAATTATTGAGGTCATTTTTTATGACATTATTTTTGGAGGAGATGACAATCTATGTATGAAGTTTGCTAATGAAATGAAGAGTGAATTTGAAATGAGCATGATTGGAGAGATGATGTTCTTTTTGGGATTGTAATTTACTCAATTAGATAAGGGGATCTTCATATCTCAGTCCAAATATGTGAGAGAGTTGTTGAAGAAGTTTAGCATGGAAGACTCAAAACCTATTGGTACTCCCATGGTAACCAGAAACAAGTTAATATAGAATGATGATTCTCCTAAGGAAAATAAAAAAAGATACATGTCAATGATTGACAAATTTCTCTATTTAACTTAGAACAGACCAAACATTATGAATTTTGTATGTATGGTTGCTAGATTTCGGTTGATCTGAAAGAATCTCATGTGACTATTGTAAAGAGAATTTTCAGATACCTGAAAGGAACAATTGATTTTGGACTTTGGTATCCTAAGGATGATGATCTTACTTTGAATGCATATACTGATGCGGACTGGGAAAGAGATATAGATGACATGAAGAGTATTAGTGGTGGTGCCTTCTTCCTAGGGAAGAAGCTGGTGTCTTGGTTGAGGAAAAATAAAAAATCCATTTCTCTATCTACTGTTGAGGTAGAGTATATTGTTGTTGTAAATAACTATACTCAAGTGATGTGGATGAAAAAGATGTTGAAAGATATCAGAGTAGTATATGATGAACCTATTTCCATATATGGTGACAACTCAAGTGTAATTAACATATCAAAGAATCCAGTGCTACACTCTAATACCAGGCATATATCAATCAAGTTTCGCTTCTTGAGGGAAAAAGTGAGTGAGAAAGAAGTCAGATTTGAGTATGTTCCTACCAAAGAATAGATTGCAGACATTTTCACCAAGTCGTTGCCGAAGGATACTTTTGAGTATCTCAGAGGGATGCTAGGGGTGATTACCCCTCCTAATATGAACTAAAGATGAATTTTCTTGCATCAATTTGTGTGCTTCATAGATATTTCCTGATACAAATTGATGTTTTTGTGGCTGCTACTCATGGGGAGTAGTCAGATGTGCAGATATGTGGTTCAGAGCTTGTATGTGGGAAGATAATGCTAATATTTTCCATTGATGTCAAAGGGGGAGAAGAGTCATGTGAAAAAATGTTTTTATTTGCGGAGAAGAGTCTTGTGTGGAGAAGATCATGTAGAAGAGGTTAAGGAAGAAGTGTTAGAATCTAAGGGGGAGTAAGTGTTGATGGTGTTTTTCAAATCATGTGTTTCCATCAATGCCAAAGGGGGAAATTGTTGGATGGTTTGGTTGTGTTTCTGATATGTGGTTGTCATTGATGTCAACACTATTAGCATTATTGTATTGAAGGTTGTATATGTCGAGGATATTGAGAAAATTGTTGTAGGTTGACAGTGGAACAATGAATATCATAAAAGTGTCTTGTTTTGTACGTTGAAGATCAGTTGTTGTGGACTAAAGGGTTTATTGTTGAGAGTATCTAGTTCATCTACCAGAAGTTTTAGAGGTCCGTGTGAAGATTTGATCATGCTATGAACAGTTGTGTTCTGACAATTTTTTTGTGAGTTTTGTTAGTGTTTCTGATTGAATTTTATGTGATTCTGGTAATTTCTGTTGCTATGGATGATTCTTTGTTGTTATTATTGTTTGTGGATGCTTCTAGATCATTCTCTATCCTTTTTGTATGTCTGTGTTGATTGGTGTGCTCGTGGTCAAAGATTTTTCTCAGTATGTTTGGGTTTTCATGTTCTTGGTCGACATGATGGTTGTAACGTGTTGTAGATCCTTGAAGATTTAAATTTGAATGTTTGGCACACTCAAGGATATTTTTTTAGGTCTTCATTATGTTGTAGTCGACGGTGGTTGATGTGTATTACAAATCTACGTGTAAATTTGGGCTGACATTGTGAATATGTTTTCTATTTATGGCCGACTATGTTGTTGATGTAATTTCATGTTGCAGATATATAAGAGTGATTGTTTGAGTGAAATTAGTGTGTATGAAGTGAAGAAAATCCAGAGAAGAGAAAGTGTGTGAATATTGATCTATTCTTTCAATTGCAGAGCAGAGTGAGAAGAAGTTTGAGTGAAGTGTGAAGAAGGTTTTTTGTGCTTAACTGGAACTGTAGTCAGGCTTGTGTAGAATCTATTTTCTCAGTTTATACCCTACAGATCTAATTCGTATTGTTGTGTATTGTTTGGCAGTGAGCCCTCTTATATTTGAGTAGTGAGCTCTAGGAAATGTGCCTGAATGCATGTGCATTCCCATTATCTTTCATTATACTTTTAACAGAGTATAATATTGTAGACTAACATCCACTGCAATTTTTCCCCTAATAGGGTTTCCACGTAAAAAATCTTGGTGTTCTATGTGCTTCTGATGTGTTGATTGTTCATGGTTTACTATTCATTCATCAGATCTGAGATTAAGTTAAGTTTGAAAAGTTTAAATATTTTGTGAAAATTGAGTCACCCCCTCCCTCTCAATTGTTTGTCCTTGTTTTTCCAACACAATCTACTCCAAACAACCTCCCTACACACAACTAAGCAAGTATGCACCACGACTATTTTACACTAATACCCACAAGCACAAAAAAAAGAAGATAATGATTGATGCCCCATTCCTTTCTCTCTAAATCATTTAGACATCATCAAGAGGTCCTTGGAATGGGTCAATTAGATAATTCATAAGAAAAGATAAAAAATAAACAGTTAGTGCTATCTATATCTTTCTCTAACGTAAAATATCTAAGGTGAATTCTGGTGTTGATTCCAATTGTTGAAAGGATGCATCCTAGGACATGTTTATCAAATTTTTTTACTAAGACTAAGTTTGTAATAGGTCGTTGATACAAATGCCACTGACTCATTTACCCATAATCTAGACTTTAGATTTTGATACTTTATGTTCTCACTTCATGTCTTATGACACTTGTTTTTCTACTCGTTTTACCAAAGTTTGAAGATGATGAGTGGTTTATTATGGATGAATTTTATTGCGGGTGAAAGTGAGATGATATGGATGCTTTTATATTTTCTAGAATATTTCAATGCTTTTGGTATTTTAAAAATGTTAAATTGAGGTTGTTTTGGTCTTTCTAAAGAGTTTATGTAAATGTTTTGGCTTTTTATTATTTGAGGATGTTTAAGGTTTTTCAATGTTTTAGGCTTTTCAATTTTCAAATGTTTTTGATTTTGTGTTTTCCTAAGTTTTCAAATGTTTTGTGGTTTTCTAAGTTTTGACCAAGAACCTAACTTAAAAGACTATCCTAGGGGCCTCAGGGGCTTATCAAACATGAGCCTTCCCTATGCTATATAGGAAGAGACCATGTAGTTCAAATGATTTTGACTTATTATCGATGAGAAATGAGCACTTGATAGATTGTCAGTTTATTATGATGTACTCCTAATCTAAAGTGTCTCGGGAGCACATCAATGATGGCCTTGCCTTTGTTCAAGCTTAGAGACAACGTAGTTCGACATGGTGTTGTTTTTGGATTTTTGATGTTTTGACCTTTTTAGGGATTTTCACATGTTTTAGATGTTTTGGATTTTTGAATTTACAAATTTTCAAATGTTTTTGGATTTTGGCTATATAAGATTTTGATGTTTTTGGATTTTCTTATTTTACAAGTTTTTTTATATTTTTGATGAATGTTTTTGGGATTTTTGATGTGATTTCTAATAACCTTAAGATATACAAGAGCCCAATCTGATACAAGCATAAAAAATTACCCCCAGTGTAATGTGATAGACTACCTCGATATAGGTAGGAAAAAATTACCTTTGGAATATGCCATGTACTAAAGGGGAATATGATACTTTTCACTATCAAGATATGATACGAATGTGGATGGGTGATGGAATAAATAGGATGAATGATGCAATATAATGGATGGATGCAAAGAATGATAAGCTAAAGAGCCAAAGATAGATGGAGGTGCTTATTTATGCAAGGTGCCTATTTTCCAGGTTTTCACCAAGGTACTTGCCCAAAGTTCCACTAAAGAGGTTTTCACTAGAGGATGATTTTTTTCTTTACAGTTTTCAATCCTTTTTCTTATTTTTTTGGATTTTTGCTATTTTTTTATTTTTTTGTATTTTCAAATTTACACCCTTCAAGCCTAGGAATAAAACTTTTTAAGATGTAGAATGTTGATTGGATCCTAAAAGGGTTCACCTTCAAGAATTGATAGCTGGTATGCTCCTAATCCATAGCTTGCTATGACAACAAAAGAGCCTAACAAATTAAGCTCAAACTTTCCTTTAATGCCCTAATCTAGAACATTCTTCTGATTTTGCTTTAGGATAAGATCCCCTACATAGAAATACTGACTCTTAATATTCTTGTTATAGCTATGTTTCAGTCAGTTTTGATATGCTTACAAATGATTTAGGGAATCAAGACAACAATCATCCAGGAATTCCAACTCATTTAGTCGAGATTCTCTATATTCTTCATTAGTGATTAGATTCTGCAATGACATGCACAATGATGGAAGCTCAACCTCAATAGGTAGGATGGATTTTGATCTATAGACCAAGGAGAAAGGATTTGTACCTATAGGCATGCAAATACTAGTTGTATAGGCCCATAGGGCCGGATTCAACTATAGATGCCAGTCACGACTAGCTTCATTGACAATTTTCTTTAGGATTTTTAGAATGGTATTATTTGTAGCCTCAGCTTAATCATTTCCATGGGGGTAGTAAGGTGTAGAGAATCAATGTTGGATGTTGAATCTTTGACATATCTCTCTCACATCCTAAATCTTGAAGGGTGTTCCTTTATATGAGATAAGGGCTTGGAGAACACCATAGTGGCAAATAAGGTAATTTAGGATAAACTTGAATATCTGCTTCCCCATTATGTAGGTCATAAGAATGGCTTCCACCCAATTGGTAAAGTATTTAGTGGTCATGATGATGAATTACTAGCCATTAGATGAGGTGGGAGTAATTTTTCCTATGAGGTCAAGCGCTCACTATGAGAATGACTAAGGTGTGACAATCGACTGGAGCTCTTGAGCTAGAGCATGGATAAGGGCTCCATGCTACTAACATTGGATACACTTCTGCATATACTAATGAGCCTCTCTTTCCATGGTCGGCCAGTAATAACCCGTCCTCAACAATTTCTTAGCTAAGGTCATACCACTAGAATGGGAACCACACATGTCACCGTGTACTTTTGTTAAGGTGATCTAGGTTTCCTCTTGGTTGAGACATCATAGTAATGTCCCCTCGATGCTTCTACGACATATAGTATCACCTAAGATGACAAATTAGGATTCCTTCTTGATGAAGGTCTTCTTAAGGTTAGAGGTGATATTAGTTGGGAGGGTACCTCTGCTAAGGCAGGTGAATATATCATGATACCATGGGGAACCAAGATGCACGATTACACACACAAATCTAGATTTATGGATTTCAAAAGATGGTACGAGAATTTTTTTCTACAAAGAATTCACATTGAAGGACATTGTGTGGCATATCTAATAAATACCCAATTTTCATCATGGCATCTGCTGCTCAATTTTTCATAAGAGGAATTTTCTCAAAGGTTATATTAAAGGTTTTGTTGTGCCTATAGAACACACACCCTATTAGAAATGGGGACCCTCTCGTTTTTACCTTCGTTGAGTTGTTTTTTCCTTCATCTCATTTTGTGTGCCCCCTGTTTTGAGTTCCAGTTGGTCAAAGAGTCCTAAAGTCATCATCTAAAGTTAAAGAGGTTCACCACCCTTGGAAATTTCTAAGCCTTTTACCTTTGCGGAGTTTCTCTGGAAGTTTTCCTTAAGTCTTTAAATGGATGTCCTCTTGTTGCGGGTCTACCCCTATAGGTCGCTCCTGGTTGGATTCCATCCCTCCTTCACTATTTTCTTGAAGACTGGCCCTAGCCTATCCCCCACATCGTGGGAAACACATCATTCATCACTGACCCATCGCCAAACCGTCAAACAACAATTACCTTACTACTGCTCCCAAAGCAGGCTCCACTATTCCCCTCACCAGTCATTTTGAAACCCGCATCCACCAACCCTATCATCTGCCATACAACATTTGCTGTGGGTAATTAATGTCAAATTTTCTATAAATAGCGAAGGTTCACCTATCATTTTTTATGACATTCTTAGTCAAAAACTATCAGTGTGCCTCCTTCCTCTATTTCCATCACACTCGCATCACTTGGAGAACAAATTCAATTGTTGCATTCATCTTGATTCTTTAGATCTGCTAGGTGAGTTTTTCGTCACCATAGCCACATTTCTTCAAGTTCATTTCTGGAAACTTTGTGAAATCTTAAAGTCTGAAAATTCAAAACCTTTTAGGCTGTCAGTTAAGTATCCAAACCCACACAAAAACCATGTTATAAAATTTGAAAAAACCTTCGAAATCAACCCTTAGGGCCATGCAAAACTTAGCCCTTCGACCATCATTCTTGAAAAGGGCCTTCACCCTTGGCGGTCCCACGAATGCGGACTGATGCTTTCCTTTTTCTATCAATAATTGAGGCTAAATAGAAAAATCCTAAGTTAGAGGTCTTCTAGTTGTTGCGGACCTACTCTTGTGGACTTTCATCTATAGGCTGCCCTTACCTATTATTCATTTCTCAAATAGCCACCTCCTTCTAGCTTCCCACATTGTGCGTCCTGCCTAGCCCACATCCTAAATGAAACACTTAAGTATCGAGATGTCTATGGATCATTCTTCATGGGTTTTTTTTTCCCCTTCATTTCCATTTTAGTGCCCATCATCCAAATGGTGAAGCTCTCACTCCCTTCTACTTCATAGAACCTGTGAATCCTAGTGTCGTCCCAAGTTTTCCCAAAGAAAATATAAGTTTGAATCTCTGCATGTAGGCCAAGCTTTGCTGACTACTTGTTCCCCTTCACTATTTGAAAATGGCTAGGGAGCCCCATCTATCCAGGTTGTAGACCCCGCACCGTACATCTCCTCTTAGCCCTTCATATACAAAAAGCGGCTAAGTAAAATTGAAACCAGGCATTCTAAGCATAGGCCACCACCTATGACCCTCTTTCCCATGACTGCCATTTCTAAATGGTTGTATCTAACCTACTTCCCGCCTTGCAGGGCCTGATTCCCCTATCACCTCTTGAAGTTCCTACTAACAAAGACCGATGTCAAAGCCTTCATATGAGCTTGACGGTGTGGACCACCATCCATGGGCCGCCACCCCATCTTCGCCATTCCAAAATCACCGTTACCCAGTGGCATCCCACGCGTTCCTACCCGCATCAATTCGAACGACTTAAACTTAAAAGCTAAACTAAGCCAACCTTTCTTCCTATTTGTCTCGCAATGCAGTACTCTATTTGTAGACTTTTTCCATTCCAGCATTGTTCTAAGTGATGGAGCTCTAAGCAGCCTTAACGACCCCAACTTTTGTACCCTCTTGACTTGCATAAGAAAGGATTGCATTAACACCTCCAATGACCTCATTGATGATCAATTCACGTGCTTAAATTCCCTAAGACCTTATCCTATCCCTAAATTTTGAATGTGGAGGGTAGAGTGCGGGTGGTTGCATGTGGGCCGCTACATCCTCTACGTCATTTCTACTATGCCTTCCCTAGACAGCTGTCAGCCCAAGGAAACCTACATCCCTAGGCCCACATTGCCCTAATTGCCCCTAATGAGCATAAAATGATGAATTTTAGTGAATATTATGATCTTTTATGATGGAATGCTTGATCTGACCCTCATTTCTATAGGATTTTACTAACGTTCCCCTCATTTTATACATGACTATGCTTACTGCACCTCTATGTGTAGGATTTATAGAATCAGTTGCAGGATATTGAGAGTGTCCATAGAGAAACGCAAAGGAAGAAGCCTACCAAAGTCCCATGGTGAAAGGAAGATAAAGATTAAATGAAGTATCAGTTCCAAGGGATAGAGGTCACCTCCAAGGTCACTTCCATCTAAGACACAATCACAAATACTAACCTTGGACATGTTGATATAGACGAATTCAGATAGAGGGCCATCAACAACCCAACGACAAAAAATTCTAGGAAAGTTAGAAAGAGTGGTTTTGCCAAGGAAGTTGGCTTCCCACCTACTCTTGTAGCCCCATAACTCGTAATGGCTTGTAGGGAAGCATATCAAGCAGAAAGAAGAAGGATCGTTGATCATGAGGGCAGGGTGTTGGTAGATCTATCTACCAAGTCCATAGGTGAAACATTTCATATTCCTACCTTCAACCATATGGAAGATACATATAAGGAGTATGCAAAAAATATGTGGAAGGTTGACCCTCTGAAATGCAAAATGTTAATTAAAAAATACTGGTTAAAAGAGAAGAGGGGCAGTGAAAACAAGGTGCCCCAAGAATTATTTAGGAGTGATTTTTATGAGGATTATAATGACTTGGTGACCTTGTTAAGTAGATTCATGGACATTCCCACCACCGCTTACTTTCAATAATGGATGTTCTACTTCATTGAGGAGATTATTAGAGGGAAGGATAAATTCCATTGGGCCAAAATCATCAACGAAAACTTGCATACGTAGTTTACGGCCGTAAAGAATACTTCACAATTTTATATGACCTCCTACTTGGTGTACCTCCTAGCATAGCCTTTCCCATACAAGGGCCTCTTGGTTGCACCAAATATAGAAGGGAACTCAAAGTATACGACCAATACTTGCAACTACAATACTAGAACTTCAAGGACTACTAGAGAGCAAATGATGCCTTCATAGGGCATGTTATCAGGCTCATCGAAGGGGATTTTCATAGGAGCGTCTCCCACAATACCCTCGCTTTCATTTAGATGTTTAGGTTCTGGTATATTCAGCTCCTAAAATTTAAATACATTATAATAGAGGGATTATCTGGACCATATGAACTGCCCAGTATGCCAATAACTAGCCAATCATATTGGAGGTCTCTCAGCAACTATAGAACAATCATACTCTATTGAGCAACAAGCACATGGCAAGAATTCCTTACCCGGTCACCTTTAGCCATGGCATGTATGCTATTATAGCATCCCAATGTGCAAAATATTAAGAGGAGATCGTAGAATACAACCTAGGTATCCACATAGCCAGGCCGAGAATGGATCCTTATGACAAATTGAAGAAGTTTTTTAGAAGAGAATACGCCCACTTACCCCATATTGAATATTTTTGGGAAAATTGTCAAGATGATAAAGAGGTGTACATGTGACACTACATGCACATGACTAATCAGTTTGTGAAGATAATCAATCTCTTCCTAGTACCAGATCATATTTTGGAGGACACCCTTGTGGATCCCAAGTATGATGCAGTTGCCAACCTGCCAGTACCCCTGATAGATTGGAGTGAAGAAGATGTCAACGACCTTGATATTCTAACTAAACCAATTGAGAATAGAACAAGGAAATGGGTTGATGCCCAAATTGCTCAACTTAAGCTATATGGAGCCACATTAATTTACAAAGAGCTCGAAGATGAGATCAAGAGCGCGACAAATAGTGGGACTACTGCTGCCCCAACTGAAGAAATCCTCAAATATCCTCCAGCCACAACATCAAGAAATAGAAAAGATCTAACTGAGAGCCAACCTAAGCATAAGGTTTATTCATGGAAAGCCTCAAAAGGTGAGACCTCCAAGAAAGCAAAGAAAATAGGGGGATTCGGCGAGATGCCTATAATTGAGGAAGATCCTCAGAACGAAGGAGAAGAAGAGGTTGAGCAACCAAAATCACCACTGTCATTACCACTCCACCACCCCCTGCTTCTCAAGCATTGGCATTTTCCTCCCCACCTATTGTGGACATATTTGTTCACCTCACTTTTTCCTCTCCAATAGCTCCTATTATGGTATTGGATTCTTCTTCGACTATGACATCCCCTTTGTCATCAGCCTCGTTGCCACCACCACTACCTACTCTATCCACTGTTGTATCCTCAATGGACATAACTACTATGCCCCTGCTTACCTTACCTAAAACCTTTGCTAAGTATATGCAAGGAGTACATGTAGAGCTCTTAGGAGTAATTTTTAATCCTACTTTCCAAGCTCTAATGGCTCAAATCATTGTCGGCCTACCTATCCCTCCACAACCCACTGAGCCACCAAGGATGGAAGCGACAATGTAAATCTCAAAAGAAATGGAGAAGAGACAGAAGGAACTTGTAGAAGGAATAATGGAAGAGCATGAGGATCCTTGCAGGGATGACTACTTTGAACACCCCGAGAGTAGAATAGGCTTAATCATAGATAAGGTGGCAACAAATGAAGAAAAGGAACTATTGACGCTCAAAATTGATGAGGTAACAATGTCTTATGGGAAACTCAGTTCAAGGGGGACTCCTTTGCGCCAAACTAAGTGACCTCCAGATTTTAAAGAAGCCAGCTTCTTCTATAATGGGTTTTGGAAAGGGAAAAGGGAAGCAGATATAATGAAGCAAAGTCTAATCTAAGGCGATGCACCAAAATTACTGATGGGCACGATAAATCATAGATTTAAGGGCCTGAATGGTGTCATTACGTTCCAAAATGTCAGAGATTTAAAACTATAGCATAGACAATTCATTTATTAACATAAAATAATATTGCATACATCCTTGCTACTAAGAAGAGTCATTAGACATGATTTAGGTAAGCAAGTTTGTATTCAACATATATAGAAGTCTTTGAAATGAAATACTTAAGACAGTATAGAGCATAGTTTACAGTTTGATCAAAGCATGAAAAATAGAAAGGCCTAACAATTGGCACAGTCTGACAGTTTCTTACAAATAAAATAGTAAAATAGGCCTGGTATCTTTTGCTAAAACCAGCGTGTTTCTCCCCAAAATCTTGGACCCTTCTCTCTGCGACAGAGAGAGTATATATAGCAGGAAAAGAAACCTCCCACCGCTTTGGAGAACTACAACAAAAAAGATCCCACAATCTATTGCAATGATGCCTAAATCAGAAGATTCCCAAGGCCGTCATAACGGTATCGAGCTAGAACACAACATCCGATCATCAACGTGCAGGTGCATCCTTTGTAATGATGGTAGTGGTCCCAGCCAGGCCCGAGGTGACAAGTGTCATCCACCGCTAGAAACGACCATGATGAGTGGCACCTAATAGCATTATCTCCCTCAGCCCATTTATCGCCCGCTCTACAGATTAGTTGTAAGGCACGTGGTAGCCACATGCTGCCAGTATGAAGACTTCCCTCATTACTGCCGAGAGATTACGAAGATGCAACACATGTTCAATGGGCCGAGGTCCTTATCGCAGTGGAGAGAAAACTACATCAATCGGGTGCGAAAGACATGTGGCAGCGTTTTGCTGCTTGCAGTTGTTCACTTCCCTACTGTGTTGAAATATCTGCGAATGGTTGCCACCTAGCATAAGGTGGGGCTCGCCAACACTTTTTAGAAAGTAAAAAGAAACCCTGCAGAAGCATTTCGCAGCTCGTATTTGTTTATTTCACTCCCACATAAAAAACTTGTGATCTATCACCACGTAGCAAGATGTAGGACCCTCTGACAATCTTTTAGAAATGATGGCCCCGCAGAAGCCTTTCACAACCTGAATAGACTTTAAGGAAATAAGAAATAAAAACCTCTCCAAGTGCAACACATGGATGCCTAGCGTAGCTCCTCATAACCCAAAAGGGAAGTTGTTGCCCAAAGTTGTGAAAAGGAGATGCGCAAAGTTGTAGGTCAAAACTTGATGGAAAGCTGAATAAATTCGGCGAGCACAAGCCGGTGCACACACAATACAAAAAGAAACCCGAAGGGAGCTGTTCGAATATTTATTTTAACAGCTTTTGGCGACTATTAGAGGTGTTTCGAATAAGGAACGAAGAACCCAAAAATCTCTCTAGTGCTACAGACTAGAGCCTTATGCATAGGGCTAATAAAGTCATAGTTTGGAAAGAGTCACCTGCAAGGGAAACCATTCATTTTCGGACGGCTTTGCTATGTTGCAAAAATTTTCTTGTGCTCCACGTAGATCAATAGCTTCCTTGTGAGGCAACACATCAAGTAGACCGGCACCTGCTTGTATATGGAAAAGTAGCTGCGAGAGTGGATGAATGATTGACTCAATGCCGACTACTATTGGGGAGCTACTGAACTCCCTGAAAGCCTCCAGGTCATTTTCCTTCTGCTCAATAACCTCAACAATCTGTGTAGTTGTGGTAATAGAGCCATCCTCAAGGAACAGGAATGGGAGCCCCATCCTTCCTAATTCGGTGAAACTTCCCCATATGCCATCTAGTGCTTTTCTTAGAAAATTCGCGGTTGCCTTAGTGTGCTAGAAAGCGGAGTTACAATAAATGAATTTATTTGTCATTTGGGCAGCAGCGTCCCGATCCTCAATCCCTGCTATGGCAAGGATTTCATTCAAGATGGAGTATAGCTTGTTGAGCAAGTCCTTCACCTCGGGAACCTTCTCCAGGATGAAACGTGGGAACTGCTCAATTGTGTCGTGGGCCTCTTGATTGAGCCTTCATGCCTTGTCGATAAATCGGAGGGTAGGCTGTAGTGTTAGGCAAAAGGTCTTGACTTTCTCCCAATGAGAAATGTATAATTGCTTAACCAGCGGAATGGCATCAGGTTGGGTAGGGGAAGGCAACACAGAGGCTTTAAGCGAAGAAATCTCTGCATCTCTTGAAATAAGGGTCTCGGCTAATTCCACATTTTTCCTTTTCTCAGATGCTAGCTGCTCCGTATAGTTGCTCATTTCTTTATTTCAATTCTACTTAGCTCGGGAGTGGTTTGTTGATTGCTCTTCCAGAGAAGTCTTTGTCTCTTAGAGTTCCTCCTCTAGTTTAGCTTTCAAGCATTTAAACTCATCCTCTTTCTCTTGTATTATTTACTCACACTGCTCTTGTAGGTGCTCCAACTCCTCACCCTTTTGTGTCATCCCCTAACTATGCTCAAGGTAGACGTGTTCAAGCTCTTCCTCTTTTAACTGTAGGCTCTGTCACGCTTCCTAGTTCTTGTTTTGCAATTTTTTTATTATGTCAGGGTCAACAACTTGGGTTTTAACAATTTTTTCCTAAAGCTTGTTCCTCTCATTCTCTACTGTCATTGCCCTTTCAGTCATTCAGGCGATATCTGCCTCTAAGGATTTCTCTTTTGTCTCCAAAAAACTCACCCTTTCCCTGGTTGCCCTGAGCTGCTCATCCTTCTTCTTTAATTGGCGACTAGTTTTGAGGAAGTCGGAAGTGACCAGCGGTTGCATTTCCTCCATGATTTCAACCTTATCTTGTGGCTGGGCTACCTTCATGTCAAGTCCGATAGCGTAGATCTCATAGTCTTCGAGTTGCATTTCTCCTTGAGGCTTGCTTACCCTTGGGTACATGGTTGTGAATTTTAATTCTTGTCAGGCCTCATCATACAGAGCTTGTACTCTCGGCTCGATAGGAGCATTGTCATCCTTTTCCTTGCGTTTCCTCATTCTATTCGTGCGTGCCTCTTTTCCACAATCTAGTTGTGCTATGAATTCGGCTGGTGATGAAACTAGCCCACCTGCAAAAGGAGCATCAGAAGGCAGGGCATAGGGATAGGTAACCTTCATAGGCGCAGTCATTTGCTTCTTCTAGAGAGTGACTGTTTGTGGAGAAAAGTATAGTACATTCCATAGTTTGGTCTGAGAACTATCAGTAGGGCTAGACATTTGTGGCGACTGAATCAGGGATTCAGCCGTAAGGCTCACTGACCGGGATAAGGGAGTTGCTAGCGGGGTGTCAGCTTGTTGCAATGGAAGAAGATTAGTAAGCATAGCGGAAAAAGAATGGGCACTGACAGGGGGAACGTTTTCTGAAAGCGAGGCAAGGAAAGTCTGAGCAGCAGCGGTAGGTGTGAGCATACTCAGAGGAGTAATTACAAACGGGTGGGCCTACGAAAACTGGGCGAATCCAACCGAATAAGTTGGACCAAAAGCAGGAGGTAGAGGGTTCGGACTTATGGCAGGAGTCGTCAGTGAAAAAGGGGCGGATACGAAGGAACGAGATGCAAGAGAAGAAGGAGCGAAATATACCTATTGACTAGTAGTCGGTGGCTCCGGGATCATTCGTGACTCCCCCGCAAACTCTGGTATCTGGTTAGCAGCAGGTGTTTCTCCTCCGGCAGGTTCTTGCAAAACCCCTCCGATAATACTTTCCATGCACTGCCTTTTTGCAGGCGGATGCTCACTAACTTCGGTAGTTGAATCCTTCTACTGAGGCATAAGCCTGGCCAGTTTAGCAGCCCAAGTGGGTGTATGCAAGTCTCTTGATATATTAAAGCATACATTCGTGGCCACATAGGCGGCATGCCTAGAGACCTTGCTCCTTTGCGTTGAGGAGGACGATGCCGCCGCTTCTTCTTCATGCTCCTCGGATTCCCTCCCTTCTTCACTCCTATCAACACTAGAGCTCGGGCTGGGGTGGCCTTCCTTCCACCATCTATCAAATTCCTGATCATCCTTTAGATGATTGTAAGGAGCATCCAACTGTGCTACTTCCTGGTGATATTTCCAGAAAACTTTTATTTTTTCATCACTTCATTCCTTATTCCTCTTCAACTTGTTGTACATGTTGTGCTCCATGGGAACATTATCCTTGGCCACAGCCACCAAAAAGTAGAACTTGTGCCAAGGGCCTCTAGTGTCTGGCGTAGGGATTTGCGCTAATTCAATAAAATCCTCATCTCTATCCGTTCGTGGACTACGCTGCTTTTCCCAGTATGGTCAGGAAACATGGGTAACTTTCATATGTGGCTCCAGAAAGTCATTGAAAGGGTTGTATTCCCACGTATCATTTACCAGTACCAACCCTAGATGTGTCAGCTTGTACTCTAACAACTTGTGCAATTTTTTTTTAATCAGAGTTACCGACTTGAAATTCTTTAGACAAGTGAAGAGTCCCTTCTTTTTGACCATTTCGCTACTACAGAAAGTGAAATCAATGACACACACCTGTCAGAAAATTTTGAGCACAAGCACTCTATCCGTGACACAAGCTGGGAGCAGGAAAGGTTTTCTAGTAAAACCCCACATTCGAAGGATTGTAAAATCCCTACCTAAGAACCAGTCACAAGCAGGGGTGTAGCTCTCCATAAATCTGGTCTGCTCCTTATCGAGCTGGACAATATCACCTTCTCTAATTAAATCATTCAAAACTGGGGCTATGAAATAGTCCGCAAAAGCATAATAGTCATATGATGCGGAAAGGAAAGGTGTCCATGTAGACACCGGCTTTCTTTTATTCTGCTCATCAAAAATTGATAGCAAAAGAAATCGGGCAAAAAAATCCGGATTCTGATGTAGAAACATGTGGACTAGGTAGGAAAGAAACCTAAACTTCTTTTCCACCTGATAATTCTCAATTTTATGTTTCATTTCTTCAACCATGAACTCAACAAAATCATACCAGAAGAGTTCATGCTGCTTGCGAAATTGTATTGCCGGTCCCAGCTGAAAGCTTTCTATCTTCTCATCGGAGTCTCGGCTGCAAACAAATGCCAGCATGGACATGGCATCCTAGAGATCATCGCGGAATGCACCATGCAATAATGGGATACTTGGTGGTTTAGCGGCCGCGATACCTTTCTTACCAGTCTCTTCTAATAAGCACTCTGAATTAGTTTTCATCTTTCTCCATATTTTCTCTCCCTTGCTTGGGTGAAAGGGATCAATAGTCTCCTTCCTTTTACTTGAATTCGGGATACATAACATGTGTCAGATGGCCTCTGGGCTGATATGCACCCTTAAGTTGCGGCCCTCAGTGTAATGGGTATCTGGATTATAGCGCTAGATAGTAGCATCAACCACTTCAGGGCAATAGTGCACCAATGGGACCATGTATTATGGGAGACCACTATACCATACTCTATTAGCCATGGATTGGTCCGCCTTTGGAGCCGATAATCTTGTACAAACTGCCTCTCTAAGGGACTTAGGGTTTTTTGGGAACATTGGGTCATGGATATTGTCCCACTTTTCCCCAACCTTTTTTTAGTTACTCCATTTATTGGGTCTATCTAGCTCCTCTGTGTGGGCGCTTTTCGTTTTGATGGGTATACCAGGTGTGGCATATGTTACATCCTCATAGACATATACTTCAACTGAATAATGAATAGCTGTGAATAGTTCCTAGCTAATCTCCTCTTGCATTGGCTGAGCTGAAGATTCTGACATTTTTCTTTCTCTGAAGATTTTGTAAGCTCCTGGCCTGCAACTATGCTTGCTCTAGATAGATAGACAGAAAACAACTTTGCACTTCTCCTTGCGTTTGTAAAAGACTTTTTGAAATATTAAGCCTTTTTATGCAACAATAGCAACCTTTCCCAAGGTGGTAGGGGAAAGAAAGCCTTTTGCATTTAATTCGGCATTTACCGTTAATCTTGCAACTCATGCAAGATGAACTGATTGCTATTCTGAGGCGGTTGGATTTCATTATTGCATTTGCGTGATCGTGTGATACGCCCTGATCTCCTTGGAACTGAGCCTGCAACTGGCCTTCCAACCCTGCGTTAGCATGCACTGGCAATTAATATCCTGACCAGAATGATTACGCCAAGAAAATGATCACCGCCTGAAAAGATATGAGTATCACCTTGGGTTCTGGGACGCGCTTGAGAGATGACACAATAGCCTACGGCCATACGTCTCTTCACCAACAAGTGCCACCTTTTTTAAAACTAATTAATCAGCTTCATTTAATTAAGCACGCATTGAGTCATGCTATCATGAATGTACTAGCCCGAAAATGTGAGCAAATGCAGACTCAACTTTCGAGATAGCAGCTAGCATAACATCACATTTTTTAGAGGCGGACTGGCATATGCCTTGTCAATTTTTCTATAAATAGGCCAGCAAATAGTGATCAAAACATACTTAGCATTTGAGAAGTGATAGGTCAGTAGCAGAGCGTTAAAAAAGTCTTTTCATAGGTTAGGTGGTGAACAAATTCGGCATTAGCTCAAAAGCCTAGGAATAGTGTTAGGACAATGGATACCCCAATTCGTCTAACCTCGTATAAGTCACAGACGGTGTTCCTAGGTGAGATTTCAACTAGGAGACTGAAAAGGATGACGAAGAACAAGCATTCACTGGTTTTGGTGGCCATTAAGTGGGTCTTAGGCAAGGATTGCATAGAATATGAGGATAAGTATAGGGTAAATACTGACGTATGCTCCCACTTTGTAGTGTCCATGCTAGACATTTGCATTCCCCGGCCGCTAATCCTGAAGCTAGTGAAAGAAATCTTCCCGAAGAAATACCTAAATGGGCTTGGTGAGGTCGTTGTGTATGCTGCCTATGGGATAGGTCTTCCAACAGCCAGCAACCTACGTCGCTTTATTAAAGAAGAAGTTGTCATTGTTTGGCTGCCATTCCTCAGTGGATTCCACCTGCAAACCTGTGACCAGCACTAGCAGAGGGTTACTCAAGCCCTACACTTCCTATTTTGGAGCTATAATGTGATACCTTTCTACGACGTAGATTGGTATACTGACTTTAAGAACCTAGTGTTTCCACCGCCAATGGCGGTTGTGCCAAATGATGCTGCCAGTGTCACCGAGGAGCCTGTGGACAAGGAAGAAGTGGACGCTGCAGTGAACGCATCAATTGCCACCAGTCATGCCTTCGGATAAACAACCCCTTTTCCTGTTGTTCAAAATGTGACTCTCTTTGTTGTATATAAGCCTGATAAAAGGCCATCATATATAATATACCTCAATATACTTGTATATTTTGGGATACGGCCCCCCAACCATTTTGTAACCAAAGGACATATATATAAATATATATCTCTTGTTTCAAGGAAAATCCATGATCTTTCTTGCTTCTGTGTTTAAAATTTTTTGGGCTTGCAAGTTTTATATGCTATTTCTCCATACATGAATGCATTTTGTGCAAAGCAACCCCGGTGTTTCACCCGCCAATGATAATGAGTTAACTCCGCAGAACGACAACTGATTTAGAAAAAAAAATCGACCAAACAACAGGAAAGAAAAATAAAAGCGTTATTTACATATGTACAAGGTAGAGCTTAATGCCTAATGGAACAACTTAAGGTGAATCCCATTGACCGGGATTCCTAACGGTTCCTGTTCCATATTCTCCAGCTCAAAAGTGTTGTGTTGCTTGCACCGAATGATTTTAAAGGGTCCCTCCCATAGGCTATCAAACTTACCGTGTTGACCTGGCTTTGCAGCCCTACTGTCATATTTTAGCTCTAAGTCTCCACTTTTCAGACTTTGGTCGGAAGCTTTCTTGTCAAACCATCATTTGACCACCTGCTGATGATTTGTCATTGCCATTAGGGAATTCTCTCTTTTTTCCTGCACTTCCAGTAGTTCGGCGAGCCAGACATCCATGGCTTCATTTTGTTCTATCTCAAGAGATTTCAACAATTGTATTGCCAGAATTTCCATGGAGATGGGTAACAATGCTTCCTTCTCGTATACCAATTCATAAGGTGAAGTCTTAAGGACTTGCTTAGGAGTTATGCGGTTTTCCCACAACGCTTTTCAAAGATTTTTATGACATTCCCTCTGGTGCTCTGAGCCAACCTTTTTAAGGAGTCGAACTAAACTTTTGTTTGTTGACTTGGCTAGACCATTTCCCTATGGATAATAGTTTGATGAAGTTTTAAGGAATATTCCATTCTTTAATGCAAAGTGACATACCTTTGTACCTAGAAACGCTCTGGCGTTGTCTGAAATGATCATTTTCGGAGGGTCGAACCTTGTCACCAATGCTTCAAGGAAGTCTACAATCTCTGTTTCTGTTGCACCTTTAAAGGGAACAGCTTTTGTCCACCTTATGAAGTAGTCCATAGCAGTTAGAATCCACTTATGTCCGACACTAGAAACCGGGTTGATCATCCGATGAAGTCCAGGCCCCATTGCGCAAACGGTTCGTCCGCCACTATAGGTCTGAGGGGCATATCTGAATTCTTCCTTCTGTCAGAGAAGAACTAGCATTTTTTACAAGCCCTTACCAGAGAGTGGGAGTCACTGAAAACTGTAGGCTAGTAATAGCCAGCTCGCATGATCTTGATGGTGGTAGTTTTGGCAGAGAAATGTCCACCTTCGTCGCTATTGTGGAATGCATCGAGGATCCTCTGCACCTCCCCTGAAGTAACACTTCGTAGGAGCACACCATTGAAATTTCTTTTGAAAAGGACTCCTTCTGTCAGCGTATACCCGTGATTCTAAAGCTGGTAATACCTTTTTTTTAGGATGAGAGACCTAGCGGATACCTTCCGGTTTGCATGAAGTTCATTTTATCAGTCAGCCAATCATTTTCCAATCTCGATCCATTTATCAAGATGAGCTCTGGTTGTTCTTCCTTGGCAGGTACCTCCTCGTTATGTGCCATATACTCACACAGGTCTCTGCCTTTAATAGTCTTGGTAGGTCTCACTTCGATGTCATATTCAAGGATCTTAGTGATCCAATTAGCCTTTTTTCTATGATCTCTCCTTCCATGATGTATTCACACACACTAGAATGTGCGACATATACCAGAACTTTGTTGCAGTAAATTACATGACAGAATTTTTTAAGTCCCTTTACTATTGCAAAGGCCTGTCTTTCGACAAAGTTATAATTTGCCTCATATTCTTTTAGGGTTTGGGAATAGAATGCCACTGGGTGTTCCCCTTCTTCTGCATTACCCTTTTGGGTTAGAACGGTAGCAATACTGGACTTGCTACTGAAAGCATACATTATAAAATCTTTGGATTGGTCTGGATTAACTAGCACCGGGGCTGCAGAAATCGCTTCCTTGACCTTTTTAAAAGCCTCCCAAGCTTCTATTGTCCATTTGAAAGCTTGATCATTTTTCAGCATTAGGGTGATTGGCCTAATCATTCCCACGAAATCTGAAATAAATTTGCTGACGAAATTTACTTTGCCTAGAAAAGACTAGACACCTTGTTGGAGTTATCAACCCAAGATATTCAATCTGCAACACCAAAGAACCTCCACAAGAGATAGAGAGAAGCAACAATGGAAGATGTTATTCCACCAAACAAGGATTGCAATATGATACAATATGATCAATGCAATACAATACAATGATATATGCAATCTATTAACAAATATGCTAGAGATGCCTTGTTTATAAAGGCAAGGATGAGAGATAGGATAAGACAAGATCAAGATAAGTGTCTTAATCCTATCACATGAGACAACTAACTCATAACTACCTAGCAAAGTGGAAATTATAGATAAGACAACTAATACTTATCTAGATATGACAACTAATATCCTAAGTAAACTTAACATGTGAATTAAGTCCCCTAAGTCCCTAGTAAAGGAATAAACTAGGTACAAGACTTATTCACACCAACACCCCCCTTAAGTGCAACTTAGGGAGGTGCAAACCAATGCAAACATGCAAAAAATATGGGTCCCGGTAACTAGGCCTGATGAGGTACCCATGTACAAAACAAAAAACTCTCACAAGTGGAGAAAAGGAGAAAAACCCTGTGGGAGAAAACTCCTCTCTAAAAAAGAGAAAGAAACAAAGAAAACTAATGAAGGAAGGAGGACTCCTCAAGACCCCCCAAGGACAACTTCCTTCACCCCAAGCATCGATCACAACTGAAGATAACGAGGTGATGCCAAAGGTTTAGTGAAGATGTCTGCAACCTGCTGATCTGTAGGCAAATACTCCAAGCTGAGAACACCATCCTGGATGAGCTGCCTGATGAAGTGCATGTGGATCTCAATATGCTTAGTCCGTTGATGCTCCACTGGGTTGCGTGAAATATGAATGGCACTCTGATTGTCACACCAAAGAGTAGTGGGCTGAGTGGAAGGGAATCCAAACTCAGTCATCAACTGACGAAGCCACAAAACCTCCTGACTAGCCAACACTGCACCTCGATACTCAGCCTCTGTCGATGACAATGCAATAGCAGTCTACTTCTTGCATGACCATGCAATCGGACCAGAACCAAGGCAAAAGACAAAGCCAGAAGTAGACTTCTGATCATTGACATCACTGGCCCAATCTGAGTCAGTGAAGCCCACAATCTGATATGCACTTGAAGTGTAGTGAATGCCAAAATGAGTAGTGCCTTGAATGTATCTCAAGATACACTTGGCGGCCTTCCAATGACTCTCATGAGGCTCCTGTGAGAAGCGAGAGACAAGTCCAACCGCAAAGGAAATATCAGGACGACTATGTGTCAAGTACAAAAGACTTCCAACCAACTGCTGATACAAGGTAGGATCAACTGTAGGAGTAGTGCAACTGGAAGACAGTACAACACCTGACTGGAATGGAGTAGGGGCAAGCTTGCAATCAGCCATGCCAAATCTCTGAAGCAAATCAAGAGCATACTTCTGTTGGAAAATGAAGATCCCCTCAGAAGTCTGATGAATCTGAAGACCAAGGAAGTAATGAAAAAGACCAAGGTCGGTCATATCAAATCATTCCATCAATGCTCACTGTGTACTCTGAATCATGGAAGTAGAACTCCCTATGAGAATCAAATCATCCACATAGAGCACAAGTATGAGTAGATCCTCTCCATGTCTCTGTGTATAAACTGTGGGATCGGAATGGCAGTGAGTGTAGCCAGAAGCAAGCAAGAAACTATCCATCTTCTCATACCAAGCCTGAGGGGCTTGTTTGAGACCATACAATGAACGTCGAAGCCTGCAAATAAGTGAAGAGTCCTACACAAAACCTAGTGGCTGCTCCATATAGATCTCCTCATGAAGATCCCCATGCAAGAAAGCACTCTTCACATCCATCTGATATACTGACCATCCCTGAGATGCAGCTATAGCAAGGACAAGGTGAATAGAATCCATCTTGGCAACAGGAGCAAAGGTCTCGGAATAGTCAATCCCTTCAACCTGAGAAAACCCCTTTGCAACAAGATGAGCCTTGTACTTGTCAATGGAACCATCTGCTGCATACTTGGTATGATACACCCACTTGCATCGAACCAACTTTCTTCCCTTAGGAAGAGGCACAAGATCCCAAGTATGATTCTTCATCAAAGAAGAATACTCATCATTCATAGCACTATCCCACTTTGGAATACCTAAAGCATCTGAAAACTTTTGAGGATCATCAGAAACTGCATGACTCCAAAGACTAATTCCAGAAGTCTGAGAACGAGTGCGGCGAGTGTCTGTGGGATCACCAACAAGAGGACCAACCTCCTCAAGAGTAACTCAAGCCCATCGTGGCCTAGTGGGTGAGTGAGGAGGAGGTTCAGCGAGACCATCATCAAAGTCTTCCTCAAGTAGCAAAGTATCATGAATTGAAGAAGACTGAGTAGGTTGTGATGAAGAAGAAGTCGAAGGAGGATCTGGCTGGGTGAAGGTCTAAGAAAACTGAACATCACATTGGAAATGAACCTCTCATGTGTTAGGATCAAACAATTTGTATGCCTTCACATCCTCACAATAGCCAACAAAGATGTAACGCTGACTCTTCTTCTCCATGGATTTACGCCGACCATTCGGAATGAATGCCCAAGCCTCACTACCGAATACTCTGAAGAAGGATACATTAGACTTGCGATGAGACCAAGCCTCCTCAGGGGTCATATTTCGCACTGCCTTGTGGGGCATACGATTCTGAATATAGTTGGCACAATTGACAGCTTCGGCCCAAAAGGCAGGATCCATGGACCTAGACTGAATCATACAATTGGCCATTTCCCTAAGAGTCCTGTTCTTTCTCTTGGCCACACCATTCTGTTGAGGAGTGTAAGGAACTGTGTGCTGATGAAGAATACCATGCACACTGCAAAAATCTTGAAATGCCTGATTGACATACTCCCCCCCATTATCTGTGCGTATCTGTCGAAGAGAAAAACCTGACTACTTCTCCACAAATTTTTTGAAGGTCTTGAAGTTGGTGAGGACTTCACTCTTGAGCTTCAAAAAATAGACCCATGTCCGGCGGGAAAAATCATCAATGAATGTCAGCACATACTTGCCCCCTGAAAAAGGAGTTGGGAATGACATAAGATCACTATGGACCAACTCAAGGGGTGTGGTTGCACGTGTAGCGCGACCCTTAGGAAAAGGATCTTGATGTTTCTTGCCAAGAACACATCCTTGAAAAACACCATCTATGCAAGTGATCTTTGGAAGACCAACCACTAAGTTATGTGCTTTCGTTTGCTGAAGATATCTATAATTCAAGTGCCCAAATCTCTCATGCCAAAGCTTGCTCATTGAATCAGCATGAGCAACAAAACATGAACCCGATGAAGACTCAAATCCATCAAATCGATACAAATGATTCTCATGATCAACTACCCCTGTAGTAACAACCTTCTCAAGATCTTGCAACTCTCTAATAGTCACATTTTGTGGAGTAAACTCAACTGACTTCCCATCTCCAGAATGACAAATTTGATATATGGAAAGAAGATTCGCTGAAATATCAGGAACAAGAAGAACATCCTCAATGCACCCATCTAGCATCTGAACGGAGCCTGTCCCCAAAACTGGAATCTGTGAAGAGTTCCCAACTGCAATCTGAGAAGTAGAAGTATGAACTATGGAATTAAGAAGATCACGTGAATTTGTCATGTGATGTGAAGCACCTGAATCAAGAATCCAACTATCTGAAGGTGAATGCATAGCTCGTGCTGAAAGAGCTTGCCCTTTGCCCATGGAAGAAGGCTTAGCCACTGAAATATTGTGCTTCTTCATAGCTTCCTCCAAGGCCTCTAATCTCTTAAAGCAATGAGATGCATCATGCCCAGTTTTGCCACAAAATGAACAAGGATCTCCTTTCTTTTTCTTGGACTTGGAAGAACAGTCTCCAGAGGTAGAAGAAGAAGGAGATTGAGTAGACTTCTAATTGTTCTTCGGCTTCGGTTTGGAGGGATTCTCACTACCAGAAGATGATTCTGCTTTGGGCTTCTTCTTGTTCTTTCCTTTACCTTTGGATGATTGAGCCATTAGAGCACGATTCTTAGAATTAGGTAAGGCATCCAACTAAATTAACTTGGCCTCCTCCCTAGTAAGACGCTCACAAAACAACTCAAATGTAGGCATTTTGTAATCTTTCCCCATTGCATCCATTGTTGAATAGAAAGTAGAAGAAAAAACTTGATAAGGGCCCTTTAACTTAGACAGAATCAAGAAGATACATTCATCACTAGATACATCATGTCCACATCCTTTCAACTGTGATAAAATCATCTTGAATTGAGCAAGAAAATCCTGAATTGAAGGAAATGCATCTGGAGAGAGGGATTGAAGTTCTGCTTGAAGTTGCAAGGTTCTGAAATAATTTATTTTACCATACAATTCTTCAAGTTTGTCCCAAACATTCTTAGGTGTTTTGCACTCTGAAATATGAAACAACAAATTATCAGATACATGTAAGCCAATGAGCCCTTTTGCTTCATCCATTTTACATCTATGGACAAACTTTTCATAATCCCTTGTAAATTTAGGTTGTTCTGCATCTAACATTGGCCATAGACCCTTAGATTGTAACAATTGAGTCATTTTTAGCTTCCATGTATGATAATTGTGTGGAGTGAGTGGATCAATTTGCCTTAGATCCGCCATAAACACCAAAAGAAAAGAACAATGTGGCACTTAAATTTTGCCTTTCACCCCCTCAGAATGTATTAAAACTGAATTTGCAACCCCCCCAACAAATTACAATGAACAAATATTGCAATTTTTACAAGTGACAAGCTCAAATCAACCGTTTATAACACACGGTGATTTTTACAATTTTCAGAAAAAAGAGCTTGCAAAGCTGAAAACAGAGGTTACAAATAGATTCCTTGCAATTTTCTGATCAATTTCAAAAAAAAATTTGCCAAATTTCGACTTCGTTGGCAAAAGTTACATCAAGAACAAGCAATAAATGCACTTGTACCTTCAAGCTGAAAAAACTGGCAAAAAATATCAAAATCTGGAAAAATAATCTGCACCACTGCGAAGTTTGTCAAACCAGCTTTCCGTCGATATCTTGTTTGCGAAAATTCGACTTCGTGGCAAAAAGTTATGCAAAAATGAAAAAAATGCCTATTTTAGGCACAATGAACACTAAACAGGGGCAAAATTTGAGCCCTCGGGGGCTGGCCGGCGATCGGCAATGTGACCAGGCGCTGGGCTGCTGCAAAAAATTCCGCTGGTTTGAATTACCTACTAGCAGTTTCGGACTGGCGGTTTGTGGAACCGCAGTTAGCTGTGGGCAACACCAGTTTTAAGACCCGCCCGCTGGCGGTGATTTGTCGGCGGTGGGTAGACCGCTGGCGGTCTGGCAGATTGTATGGCCACTGACGGGTTGACTGCGGCTGGCAACTCTTAAGCCGCTAGCGGGTGTAACCCCCCATGGTCAAACAGTCTGTAGACTGTTAAGGTCTGCGGGGGCTTGTAAAAGCCACGGGCCCGCCTACTTTGCACAACGCTTAGAGCACTTTTCAAAAAAAAAAAAAAAAATTGAATATTCAAAAATAAAATGCCGACGGATAAAATAATGCAAAAAAAAAATTTAATAATTTTTTTTACGACGCGTACCTGCGTAGCAAGGGTCGTACGACCTTTTCTGCTAAAAAAATTTGCCCCAAAGACAACTTTGCCGAATCTGGGCAAATTATATATCAAAAAAATCGGAAACGGCCACCCGGACGCAATGGAAGGCTTATTTTTGGCTCAAAGTGCTCCTATAAAAAGTTGTTCACCAGATCTGAGCTCGAAACCCTTCTTTGCCAAAGTTGCCAATGGTGACGAAATTGAGTGAAACAAAAGCCAAATCTGACTTTTTCGAGCCTCCTGGACGCAATGGGACAGCCTGAAATACTGCCACTATGGCCAAAACCGCTGCAATCACCAGATCTCACCAAAATACAAGCATGCAATATAGGATACAAGAACTCAAAAAATGACAATAGAAATTGATGGAAACTCTCTAATAAAGAAATGGAAGGGGCTTGCCAGATTCAAAGCTTTGATACTTTGTTGGAGTTATCAACCCAAGATCTTCAATCTGCAACACCAAAGAACCTCCACAAGAGATAGAGAGAAGCAACAATGGAAGATGCTATTCCACCAAACAAGGATTGCAATATGATACAATATGATTAATGCAATACAATACAATGATATATGCAATCTATTAACAAATATTCTAGAGATGACTTGCTTATAAAGGCAAGGATGAGAGATAGGATAAGACAAGATCATGACAAGTGTCTTAATCCTATCACATGAGACAACTAACTCATAACTACCTAGCAAAGTGGAAATTCTAGATAAGACAACTAATACTTATCTAGATATGACAACTAATATCCTAAGTAAACTTAACATGTGAATTAAGTCCCCTAAGTCCCTAGTAAAGGAATAAACTAGGTACAAGACTTATTCACACCAACACACCTTTCTTATTTACCGGAAGAGGAAGCTCTTTGATAGCCTTTACTCGTTCGGAGTCAATTGAAATACCTTCTTTAGACACAACATGTCCTAACAGCTTACCCTACGGCACTTCGAATACACATTTCTTTGGATTCAGGGAAACCCCGAACTCCTGGCACTTTTGAAAAACTAATTCCAAATGATCAAAATGATCATCTTTGGATTTAGAGAACACAGTAAGGTCATCCAAATATATTAGAATAAACTTATTGATTAGTTCACTGAATGCAATGTCCATAGCTCGCTAGAAAGTTGCCCCTGCATTGGATAAACCAAAAGGCATTTTAGCATATGCAAATGTTCCCCACTTGGTGGTGAAGATAGTCTTGTGCTGATCTTCTTCTTTAACTCGAATCTGGTTATAGCCAGAGAAGCCATCCAGCAAAAAGAACATTTCCGATCCTACAACAGTTTGTAGGATTGATTCCATAGAAGGCAACGGATAGTGATCCTTCAGAGATGCTCTGTTCAGGTCTCAGAAATCCACACATAAGCAGATATCACCATTCTTCTTTCTGACTAGTACCAGATTTGATACCCAAGTACTATGTTTGATTGGGAAGACAATACGTGAATCGATGAGCTTGGTTAGCTCTTGTGCCATTAGGGCCTTAACTTTAGGGTTGACTGGCCTTTGTTTTTGTCGGACTAGTTTCACACTTTCTGTTAGCTCAATAGTGTGCTGAATGATGCTAGGATCGTAACCCTCCAGATCATCGTAGGACCAGGCCACTACTCCATATTTTTTGTAGAAACTGATAAGCCTGTCTTTATCTCGATGTGGGACATCTTTTCCAACCCGTAGATTCCTACCATCAGAGACCCGAAGGTCCTCATAATCACTTTTGTCTGCCATGAATTTCCGCTTATCATTTCGGGCGTCATTACAATCAAAAAAATTCTTGAGAGTAACTAACCCTTTCAGAAGTTTATTTGACTTGAGCTGCATAATTTGTCCTTCATAGGCCTCGACGATCTTTGGTTGAAGTTGATCAGCAAATTCCCCTGAGTGTTGGATAAAAGAAGTGATGTGTTCGTCACTCTCAAAGACTTTCCAACTCTGATCATTGTCGGGGATCGCTGGTCGGACAAGCACTCGCACTGAATATTCCTTCTGAAGCAAGTCAGAGATAGGATCAAACTGAGCACCAATCACCACCATGTGATCTGCATCGCTATTTCGCATTCGGGGAATAGTCAGGATGTTGAAAGCTTTGAAACCCTCAATCAGGTCCTAGTTCGATGCCGATAGGATCTCATGTAGACATTCTTCATTGCAGAAATTCCTCGGACCTGATTAACTACCAGTTCGGAATCTCTGAACACAATCAATTGCTTAATACCCATTCGTTCCGCCAGGCTTAGGCCTTGGACTAACCCTTCATATTCAGCCTCATTGTTTGAATAGGCAAATTGAAAATGAAAAGACCTCAACAACTTTTCATTCTACGGGGATATTAGACATACCCCTGCTCTAGCTCCTACTTTGCTTCTTGCTCCGTCAAAATACAATGTCCATAGCTCATTTGCTTGGTTACCATTGGATTCTTTGGTGACCTTCAGAAGAACCTGGTCTTCCTCATAAATCACATATGTGCCCAATCCTATAGCATGATAATTCCCGAAAGGATCATTGTTTATGTGTTCACTCAACAAAGCATCTTCCTTATCATTTCGATCTCCACTCACCTTCTCTTCCTCTAGCAGTTCGACACTATACATTTCCTGCTTGGTGATAGAGGTATGTGCGGCTTCAAAATTGATCAGGGCCTCATCCGCCACATGTTCAGAATGTAGAGATTCTGATTCTATCTTCATTTTTGCACCATGCTTGGTCCTAAGTATCAGATGTGATCAATATAAAGACAAGTATCCGCCCACCTTTGAAGTAAATTCTCGGGATAGACAGAGACCAAACATAGAGGAACATCTATGATCACCATATCTTGTGGGACCGTGATACTGGGGCAAGAAAATAGAGTTAAAGGGAGCACTTTGATGACACCCACAGTATCAACTTTATTTCCATCAAACTGCATCACCCCCTTCTTCATAGGTTCATAGTTGAATCCCAAAGCTTCGGCTATCAATTTTGGCATAACCATTGTACTAGTGCCAGAATCAATCATAGCGTTGTGTAATAGCTTTTCCCCTACAACGAGATTCAAAAAGAAGGGTTGAGGTTTCAACCTACTTCCGCCTTCCGCATGGGATTCCTTCACTTTGTCTATAAGAACCTTAGCCGGTGGCATTTGATAAACCACCTTTGTATTGGCAGACGACTCTTTTGGTGTTGAGTTGATCTCTTGCTAAAGCGCCTTCTGCAGTATAGTATTTTGTTCTGGGATAGCTAGAATGTCTCATAAAGACACATTAGTGGATGATTTCTTTAATTGCTCCACCACATTAAAAGGCGACAAGCTCAGAAATTTTTGCTCCTTTGCTCTTGTTATAATAATTTCCTTCCACAGTTGAGAAGGTGAAGAGATGGTCGAAGCGCCAGGAATTTGATCGGACACGCCTTTACGTTGTGGGCTATCTGGAAGTGAAACAACAGGCTCACCAGTGAATCTCCTCTTTGAGCACATGTTGTAATTTGGCTGTATTTGTGGCATTTTGGATATGAATGCGTCATTGGCAAACACTGTTTCTTCTTCCTCCATCCAGGAGAAAAGTGCATGATCGGGAGAAATATCGGACTCTTGTTCTAAAGACATTCCTTTCATTTGTGCGGTAAGGACCGCACTCTCCATCTTCTACTGTAACACCTTGACTGCGCTACTCTACCACCTTTTGTTGTAAGTTGCCACGCAGACAATTTCGGGGCATATGTGCATCATTGCAGGGGAAACACCATGGATTGATATTATCAATAAGATTATTTTGTCCTGCAATTAACTCCCTACTCGAGCTTGGTGACGCGCTTGTCAGCGGAATAGGCATCGGGACCATTTGGTTTGTAGTCGGCACTAGTGGATTAGTGCGAGGTGCACTCTGATATTTATTTTGCTGATAAGTAGACCACTCGCCTTTATAGTTTTGATATGCGGTCCGTGGGGGCATTGCTTGGTTTCACTTGAGAGTAGTTATGTCATTTTCCATAGTTCGCAACATTTCCTTGAGGTCGCTTATTTCATCCTTGGAAGAACCTAATGTGGAAGCCAAGTTTTCAGGAGCGGCTGCATATGAGTACATTGACTGGGCAGTTGTTGAAGCGCTAGTCAATGTGGCTTCTTGTGCAAAGGTTGATGTTTCAGGAAATATCAGCATAATAGGTCGAGGAGGCAATTTTCCGCAATCTATCAAATTATTCTCAGCTTTGATAGCGGTAGCATAAGTATTTGGTAGAGTGGCTCCTCCCAAAGACTTAATCATCATAGAAATGTCAGGATTAATGGACTTCAAATAAAATATGAATGCCAATTCTAGAGTCGAGGGGATAGTCACAGGAATCCTCTACCAATTTGAGTGAAATCGGGCATTGAAATCCGTTAGAGCCTCCTAGGGCGCTCGTCTTATGATGGATAGCTGATAATATAACGAAGAACAATCTCTGTCATTTGAGAACCTTTTATAAAATGGATCTCCGAGATCATCCCAAGTGCGAATTGAATTAGGAGTCAGTGTTTGGTACCAATCCAAAGCCTTGCCTTTGAAGGATGCAGCAAGGAGCTTCAGGGCTACATTCTGCGCTGTAATACCGTGTACCAGGCAAACATCCGCTACATCTTGCAAATGTTTTGCTGGCGTTTTTGTGTTGTCTCCAAAAAATTTGGGAATAGCTTTCATGGCCGAAACCAGGATAGCGCCCCAAACAACAGGCACTATCGGGGCTACCAGGGGACTTCCAGCATCCCATGCTACATAGTTTCTGTTCGCGGCCGGCAACATGGTGAGAGGAAAGGGCGGTGGGAATGGAAAGGTTACCAGCTGATTTCCAGCCTAGACTGTCCCTAGCGGAGGTACTAGTAAACCTAGGTTACTTGCGGTATGGGATCTAGTTACAGGCCGATGGCTCACACATGCCTCTATAAGGCAATTTTATTAGTTTGGGTCCCACCGAGCATGCCAGAAAAAGGACAAACTATTGACACCAAAAATTGATGATGTAACAGTGTTTTATGGGAAACTTAGTTCAAGGGGGACTCCTTTGCGCCAAACTGAGTGACCTCCGGCTTTTAAAGAAGTCGACTTCTTCTATAATGGGTTTTGGAAAGGGAAAAGGGAAGCAGATATAATGAAGCAAAGTTTAATCGAAAGCAATGCACCAAAATTACTGATGGGCACGATAAATCATAGATTTAAGGGCCTGAATGGTGTCATTGCATTCCAAAATGTCAGAGATTTAAAACTATAGCATAGACAATTCATTTATTGACATAAAATAATATTGCATACATCATTGCTACTAAGAAGAGTAATTAGACATGATTTACGTAAGCAAGCTTGTATTCAACATATATAGAAGTCTTTGAAATGAAATGTTTAAGACAGTATAGAGCACAGTTTACAGTTTGATCAAAGCATGAAAAATAGAAAGGCTTAACAATTGGCACAGTCTGACAATTTCTTGCAAATAAAATAGTAAAAGAGACCTGGTATCTTTTGCTAAAACCAGCGTGTTTCTCCCCAAAATCTTGGACCCTTCTCTCTACGATAGAGAGAGTATATATAGTAGAAAAAGAAACCCCCCGCCACTTTGGAGAACTGCAATAGAAAAGATCCCGCAATCTATTGCAATGATGCCTGAATCAGAAGATTCCCAAGGCCGTTATAATGGTATCGAGCTAGAACACAGCATCTGGTCATCCAGGTGCAGGTGCATCCTTCGTAATGATGGCAGTGGTCCCAGCCAGGCCTGAGGTGACAAGTGTCATCCACCACTGGAAATGACCATGATGAGCGGCACCCAATAGCATTATCTCCCTTAGCCTGCCTATTGCCCGCTCTACAGATTAGTTGTAAGGCACATGGCAGCCACATGCTGCCCATATGAAGACTTCCCTCATTGTTGCCGAGAGATTGTGAAGATGCAACACCTGTTCAATGGGTCGAGGTCCTTATCACAGTGGAGAGAAAACTGCATCAACCGGGTGCAAAAGACGCGTGGCAGCGTTTCGCTGCCCGCGGTTGTTCACTTCCCTACTGTGTTGAAAGATCTACGAATGGTTGCCACCTAGCAAAAGGTGGGGCTCGCCAACACTTTTTAGAAAGTAAAAAGAAACACTGTGGAAGCATTTCGCAGCCCATATTTGTTTATTTCATTTCCGCATGAAAAACTTGTGATCTGCCGCCACGTAGCAAGATGTAGGACCCTCTGACAATCTTTTAGAAATGATGGCCCCGCAAAAGCCTTTCGCAACCCGAACAGACTTTAAGGAAATAAAAAATAAAAAACCTCCGCAAGTGCGCCACGTGGACGCCCAGTATAGCTCCTCGAGACTCGAAAGGGAAGTCGTTGCTCAAAGTTGCGAAAAGGAGATGTGCAAAGTTGTAGGTCAAAACTTGATGGAAAACCGAATAAATTCAGCGAGCACAGGACGACGTACACACAATACAAAAAGAAACCCGAAGGGAGCTGTTTGAATATTTATTTTAACAGGCACAATATTTAGAGGACACCAAAGCTCTAAATGAAAGGTATATCATAGAGACTTATGATCAGGATCTTGAGGAGGATATTTCATAGCAGTTAATTAACATGGGAGAAGAAGTTGAATCCAAAAATTAGCCTCCCAAGGAGAAGGAAGAAGACACTAAAGTTAATGAGGTACCCGTGGGACCTCCACTAATTGGGAAAAACATAGGCTCTATTCAAGAGGAGGAAGTGCCTCCTAAGAAAGAAGAAGAAGAAAAAGATGAAACTAAAAGAGAAGCTAAAGTAAGGCAGATTCCTAGGCCAGAGCTTCATATGGAGCTTGAGCAAGAACTAGGGGAGACATCACAAACAAAAGGTTCCACTACAAAGAACATTACTCCCACCGAGTCTAAAAAGGAAAGGGCCATATTAATCCAAGATTTAGATGAGGAAGAAGAGAGAATAGAGCTTGAAGTTCTGGGTCATGAGGAAAAGCAGCCCCAACTCGAGCAAAAAGAGGAAAGTGATCATGAATCGCCAAAGGTAGAGCCTCAAGTGCCTGATTGGATGCAAAAGAAGCAACAAAAGAAAGCTTATGTCCTCATGGATCCAAAATCCAATCTTGACACTATCTTGGTGTGAGCATAGACAAAGGAACCAAAAGAAAAGAAACCAAAGATCTAATCCCATATAATAGTTGAAGTATCTAGATCGAGGACTGTGCAAGTAGCCACCCCAGTGATAGATAAAGGAGAGGGTGTTAGCTACAATATCTCTACCATCAACTTGGGCACTACTATGAGGGAACAAAACATAGGTGAATTCTGGGGATCGGTAGCCATGATAATGGGCAAAATGAACAAGGATCAATCCTCCAAGGAGGAACTAAAAGCACAAGTGGCGAGCCTCAACGCCTACATTCAGCAATGGACGTCCCTCAAAGACGAAGCCCCAACTACATCCACCACACCCCAGTTGCTATCTCAGGATGAATTCTCGAAGATGGAGAAAATGAGGAATTGGACCAAGGCTACCTCAGATTGGTTTGAACATGTGTTTTACAATGGTGATATGGGCATTAGTCATGTTGTTTGAATGTCCAATAAGTTATGGGATGTACAAAATCAACTAGAGGTCATGAAGATAATTTTTAATAACTTCCATGAATTATATTGGATTACATATCCTAAGCTCGAGGCTATCCTCAAGATTCCCGAGAAGACCTAGGAGAAAAAGCTAGCCCTAGTGAAGGATGATCATTGGATGGTCGAGACATGGAAAATGGGTCCGAATCACAAAAGAGATTTCATAGAAAGAGGGATCCATGAGGTAGAGCTTGACCTTGAATGGGTTAAGGAACACAAGATAGACTGTGAGGAGTATCTAAATCTCATGACAAATTATGACATGCCTGGTGTCAAGCTAGATCCTAAGAAGATCAGGCTATATTTCCATAAGAAAATGGAGAATGGGGCCATAGATTCATCAAATCTAAACTTTACTTATTTTTCATCTCAATCCTTCACCCAATTAGAGCATGTTATCAAACACAAGCCTAAGTGTACAAAGAATTGGGAGTAGCTCATTGGTAGATCAAAGAAGCTAACCTTCCAAGTGCTCCAATTGGATATCATAGAGTGGAATAAAATTTACGAACTGATGGGAAAATTTGTGGAGTATGCCACTGCCCAAAAGAATCAAGGAAAGCATGTCATTGATGATGAGTTCCTAACAATGTAGCTATAGCCAAAAGGGAAAATCACTACAGGACAAAGTGCTACAATGACAGGGCACTAGAAGACTAAGTAGGGAAAAGGACAAGGAATGTATTTTTAAATTGTGAAATATTGGGGATAGGTGAAACCCTAGTTTTTAATGAATCTTGTCCACACAATGAGATTAAATCTTTTCCATTCATTTTTCTTTTGGGAAACTATAAATAGGGAGTCTCCTCTCATTTTCAAAGAGAGAGTTGAGTTGTTGTAATGACATGCTGCTGAAAGTTCTATAGAAATTCAATTCTTTTTGGTGGATTCTTGAGTTTCCATCATGTTTCATGATACATCTAAACATAATTGATAAATTTTAGTAGATTTAATTTGTTGTTCTATGTGTTTTGCATGCTTTTAGTAGTTTAGTGAATGTTGTTTATTGATCAATATTGAAATATACTGTTGTGTTCATGCCCTTCCTTGTTCATGCTTTTTTTTGTTTGTTGATGATAAACAATAGTGTAAAGCTAGTCTGAACATAAATTTCATTGTTGCACTTAAAATTCATCTTTTATTCATGCTTAATGGTGAATGAATAGTTGAAAATTTGTAGACCTTAGAATATAGCACTAGTTTCATGATACTGCTAGCTGATTTGGTTAAGTGGAACTTAGTTTCAGGAAGGTTTTCCACTGTATCATCCTCCATTATCACTGTTCATTGGTAGTTGTAGGTCTAGGAACTCTCAATTTTTTTCTCCCCTTTTGACCTTTCCTTGAAATAGTAGTTTAGGAAAAGTTCTAGCATCATTGTAAAGCCAAATCTGATGATCAAGTGGCATTTTAGACTGTTGTTTTGAACTTGCAGCAATTGCACATCATCTTCAAGATCTTAGGAATGTCATTTAAGGATCCAATCTCCTTTGAACTTAACATACATAAGGATTCCATGTGATTACCAAAAAATTAGATGAACCAATTGAGACATTCCAAGCAAGTCATGACCTGACACCCAAGAGACTTGGGATAGTTTTTTGCAATTTATTTGTGAGATATTATCTTTCAAGAGAGATGATGCACTTATGCATTACATGTGTTGATAAGTGCTAAAACAACCATCAACAGAATTGGCACTACAAGGTGGGCCTTCCTTGTGTTAAGTTGGATTGAATTGGCTCCTTCTCCTCTGAAAGGTTCCAAGGAATATTGTGTTCCACACCCAACAAAGGGGAATTTCAAGAGCTACATCCCCCTCCTAAGGCTAAGAGAGCTAAAAGAGGGGAAGCAACTTCATCAGCCTCATTTGCTCCATCTACCTCTCATCCATCCTCACCACTCCCTTCCATCCCTTCATACCACACACATCCTTCTTTTCTAGCATCCACTTCTTCTTCTCAGCCGCCCCAGGCTACCTTCCAACTATCCACTTCCCATGGGCAAGGCACTACCCCTGCCCCTGCCCTAGCCCTTCAAGGCCATGGACCTTCCTCAAGCACTACTACTCCTTCGCACCCCCAGGTTACTATTGCATAGAAAGTACAACCTTTTCCTCCCTTCATGGATTTTTTGGGTAACAATCCTTCTTTGTTGTCCTTCACCAATTATCATGACATGTCGAAGAATCTGGAGGGCTTTTGCACAAAGTTTCATCCACGTGATCCATAGAGGACAACAAAAGAACATATCAAAATATTTCAAATAGCACAGAAGGACATGCAAATCGATCATGAGGACATGGCTTGCTGACTCTTTCCTTATTCCTTGGGGAAAGAGGATTTTTATTGGTACATCAACTCACCAACAAGGTCCATCACCTCCTGGAACTTATTGAAGAAATCCTTCTTGTAGAAATACAAGATCCCAATTAGCACTTTAGAGTTATATCAAAAATTGATTTCCATTCAAAGGTAAGTCAACAAACCAATTATCTCCTTCAATGATCAGTTTCATCGTGCATACATGAGATTGCAAGCTTTGTACATGGTTGATGATCCTTCAACCTGGTTGGTTTATTATGCTGCCCTAGATAGCCTCACTGCTGCACTAGTAAAAAGAATGTTCCCACCACCCGCCAGGTTGGTAGACACCTACACCAAGGTGGTCATAGCAAGCACTAACTTGGGGAAAAATATTTCTATCCCACTACCTTCTTTGGGACCGGTCGCTCATCCAATGCAAGTTCAAGTACTTACTCAAGCCTTGACACATCAGACATGTATTATGAATCAAGTTCCACAACTACCCTTGGTTCCTCATCTAGGACTGCCATTGAATTAGGCACCTCCCATGCCTCATTATTTGTAGCCATAGCAGAAATAGGTCTATCCTTAGCCACCTCAAGTACCCGAGTTCAACAAATCCAACTAGTAGTGTAGTCAGTCTTCCTTCAAAACCAAGCATTGCAGTCGAACAATACAGAGAAGGATCGGATAGGTGAACTAACAGATATGATTAAGAAAATGTCAACTGAGATGACACACTTAAGAAATTAGAACAACCAACTAAAATTTTCCAAATGAAGCATTTAGGACAACCTCAATCACAATAATAGAGAAATCATGATGCAGGTGCTTCCTCCAAGTAGAATTATGAAAGAGGACAAAATTCCAATCAAAATATTGTAAGGAGGCATTCACAAAGAGAAAACCAGACATGGAATATGAGACCAAAAAATGAAGGTGTTCCTACCCCTCTTGACCAACCGACTAGCGTAGACAAAATCACAAGTAGGGTGTACCTACTAAGGCAGCTTTGTCCAGTTGGTGTCAAATCCATAAAACGAATAGGCACTTCGAATTGGAATGCCCTGAGTTCTAGACAGTTGCAGAAATCTTTCCAGTAGAGGTTTAGAATGTTATGGATGGTGTTGGTTGTAGAGATTTGGTGCCATCTAAGCCTTATGAATCTTTAGTGCTCATGATCAACCAATCCCCCTTTCCACAAAGTGAAAGCAATGCACTTGAAAAGGAGATAGTTGTTGCAAAGGACGAAGAAGCAAAAGAGCTAAGTAACGAAGACACTCTATCTCAACTTTTGAATTCAGTAGACAACAGTCTTGTAGGTGAAGCAGAGCCTTGTGAGGATGAGTTCCATATGTTCCATCAAAGGGAAACCCCTTATAATTTAAGGAGTAGAGAAGTCGAGGGTCCTTTTATGACTTCTATTCCACCTAATAACTTTACCACTCCACCTAATCCAAACGCTAGCAATAATTTGGGTTACCCTCATGTGCCCACCCAGTACTTTAATAGAAACAAACAGCCAAATCAAATGCAAAACCAGTCTGCTAGCTCCTCCCAAGGAAAATCCTTTGAGGCTAAAATTGAAAAAATGGGAAAATATGTAGCTAAATAATTTAAGAAAGTTAAAATCATTTTGTTAGCTGTTGAATTGCTTAAAGTCCCAACAGTTAGGGAATTATTTCTTCATAATGATTAATGGGACTACCTCTTCCAAGTCAATGCAAGAGGTGCCTACCAAGAGGGTCTCCTTTGATGAATCACAAAGTGAGCTAGTAATTAAGGAAATCTTAGGCAAGAAAATGAAGGCTCCCTCAAATCAACAAACGGGAAAGAAACCCACTAAAGAGAAAAATCAGGCACTAGCCAAGGACAAGACTAATGAGAAAGATAAAAATCAAGTAGCTCAGGTCAACATAACCATGGGATTTTTTTAGGGGAAGTTAGAAACACTTCCTTTCCTCACTACTATTAGAATATTTGGGAAAACCTACACAATTGCTTGCTTGATTCAGGAGCATCGGACAATGTCATGCCTCTTGTTGTATGCAAGGCATTGGGAATAGTTCCCACTCCTTCCAGGTGAAAGGTGACCCAACTAGATAAAACCAAGGTGAATATAGTTGGAAAAATCAATTGGATCCTATGCAAATCGTTGTTGACCCAAGGGTGCAGTAAGTCATCGAGATTCAAGTTGCTGATATCCCAGACATGTACGTCATAATACTGGGAAGGGACTTTATTAGGGCATTGAATGGATATGTCACGACTAACTTTTCTCACCTATGGCTCCCATGGAAAGGATTGTCAAACTAGATCTGCATAGACTGGGAACCACACATGAAGTTTATGATTACAAAGTATAACAACACCAATGAGGTGTTTTTTGCTTAAACGGAACTTGGCAATTATTCTTCCATGGCCTATCAAGAAGAATTGGAATCCCAAGAAGAGGAGGCAACTGAAGAAGTTCTCCTCGTACTGTGTAGCCCCCCTACTGATTTAACCTACACACCTCAAAGCACATAAATTTTGGTTGAGTCAGATGATGAGGAATCCAATGATGATGGCAATTTGGGGTTATTAGATGGATTCTAGGCCTTCATGGAAAAATGTGTGCAAGATCAACTCGGCTTATGAGTGAGGATGGATTTCCAAGAGCTCCTATTACCCAGTTGGTGTAGGGTCCAAATCGTTTCCCATTAAAAATTTTAATGTTTCCTTTTTCAAGTAGCAATTGCTCATATCAGCAAACAAATTTCACCAAAGGGGGAAACCCGAATGGGGTAGCCCAACCATACTGATGTTGAATCCATGCCTTTCCAAAAAGCTGTAGATCAAGTGTGCAGCCAAAGAAAGATGAATGTAAGCTCAGCCCTAGAGTTAAAGATTCCTCCAAGTTTTGGACACTATGCTTTGATGGGTCCAAGTCCAAGCAAGGAGCAGGAGCTGGGTTTGAGCCTATCAGCCCCACAAGTAAGACATACTTTATTGCACATAGGCTATAGTTTTATTGTACAAATAACATAGCAAAGCATGAAGCACTCATTCATGGTCTTTTGATGGCTCTAAGGAAAAGGGTCAAAATGTTGCAAGTCTTTGGAAACTCAGAGTTAGTGGTAAAGGAGGTCAAAAAAGTATATTCCTGCCATGATAGGAGACTAGAAAATTATAGGCATAGAATCTAGGACCTTATAGAAGGCTTGGATGCATTTAATATCTAACTAATCCCTCACTCCCAAAACCATACCGTTGATGCTTTAGCTCAGGCAACTAGCATGCTACAACCCCTTTCTATGTCAAGCCTGAAGAAATTCACTATTGAACTTACTTCCATTTCGTTGGTGCCAAACAATGTTACCAACTTTCAAGTGTTCAATGATGACAAGCACATCTTGGGTTTTATCACCAACTCTGACATGTTTGCAACTTAGATAATTGATGAGGTAGATCCTGAAGAGGTTAAATTGGATATAGAAGGAGTCATTAACCTCAAGACCAACATGATTCCCAGGGGTATGGTCCAACTTGAGTGTAGATTTGATTTGGATCAAATCAGGGACCAAGATCAACACGCAAAGAAGGATTCCATCAATGATCAGTGTGACACTCATAATCTTGGAACAATCGAGGAGGTTAAAACTATATTCATTAGAAAATTGTGCACACCAGAAGAAAAGAAAGGGATTTTTGATTCCTTGCGCAAGTATCCTAATGTGGTCACTTGGAGTTATGAAGATTTAAAGACATATGACACCTCGATCATTACACATACCATCCCTCTCAAGCCAAATGTGAGGCCTTTTTGGAAATGAAAATGTCCTATCAATGCATTGCTAGAACCCATCATCTACAAGGAAGTTCAGAAGTTGTCTATTAGAATTATCTTCCTAGTCAGGCACTCCACGTGGGTGGCTAATTTGGTCCCAGTTAGAAAAAAGAACAGAGAAATCAGGTTGTGTTTAGATTTCTGCAACTTGAATAAAGCTTCAGAGAAGGACAATTATCTGGTGCCCTCATTAGATGAGGTGTTGCAGATAGTCAATAGATCTAAGATGATGTCCTTCTTGGATGAGTACTCTAGCTACAATCAGGTTATGGTACAGTATGAGGACTGGCATAAGATGACATTCACCACCGAGTGGGGAACCCTTGCATATCAGAGAATTCCATTCAAAATGATCAACATGGGCGAAACATTCCAATGTCCAATCGATATTTCCTTTAAAGATTTGATCGACAAGTGCATTATCATCTATATGGATGATCTCATGGTGTTTTCAAAGAAGCGAGAGGATCATGTTTCTGATTTGTGCAATTTTTTCTAGAAGTGTAGGGAATTTGGGATTTCCCTAAATCCAAAGAAGTGCATCTTTGGAGTCACAGAGGGTAAGCTATTGGGTCACATAATTTCAGAGAGAGGAATCTCAATTGACCCCAAATGGATTCAGGCTATCCTAAAAATTCAGCTTCCAGGCAGCAAGAAAGAGCTAAAATCTTTCTTCAGAATGATAAATTTCATCAAAAAATTCATCATTGGCTTCATTGAGATAGTAAAGACACTCAATGCTATGCTAAAGCAGGATGCCAAATTTGAGTGGGATCTAGAGGAAAAGCAAGCCTTTGAGGAAATTGAAAGGGCAATTGTTTATGCACTTGTACTAGTCAACTCAGACTACTTGAAGCCATTTTACATTTACTCATTTGCTTCAAACCACTCCTATGCAAGCATATTGACTCAAAAGGATGATGAAGGAAAAAAAAACCTGATTGCTTTCATGAGTTCCCCACTGAAAGATGTAGAACTAAGGTATCAGAACATTGAGAAATAGGCATATGCCTTGGTTAGGGGAGTCAAGAAATTCCACCACTACATCTTTAGAACAAGGTGTTTTCCATTGTGCTTGATTTGGCAGTAAAAACATTGCTAATGCAGAATGAGCTAGGAGAAAGAAGAGCCAAATGGGTCACACTACTACAAGAATATGATATGGAGATTCAACCCATGAAGTTATTTTGAGTTCAATCCCTCACTCGAATGATAGTTGAGACACTAGCTGAAGCAAGACTTGAGCTCACTATTCAACATGTCTCCCTCAGAGAGTGGTATGATGACATTGTCTATGTCCTACTAAATAACAATTGTCGCCTCACTTGCAAGGAGTCCAAAAACGTTCTCTCTGACTGAAAAGTAACAACTACATGTTGTAGAGGTCTATACTGTAAAACATGAATGATGAAGGGGTCTACCTTAGATGCCTTGGGAAAGAAGAGTCAGCATGAGTGTTGAAAGAGTTTCAATATAAACTTGGCACAAGCCATAGATCTAGCCCTTCCACCACCCATCAAATCTTGTGGGATGGGTACTATTGGCCAACAATATTCAAGGATACACACAATTGCATTCAAACTTTCCTTGTGTACCAGACTATTGCAACCAAAGAATGAAATGTTGTTGTCACGTTGCAACAGTGCTCGAGGTAAAATTGTTCGCTCAGTGGGGTCTCGACTTCATTGGTCTGGTAAGCCCACCATCCTCTATGGGTCATAGGTACATTCTAGCTACTTCTAATTACTATAATAGATGGTCAAAAGAAATTGCATGTAGGAAATGCACTACTGAGGTGGTTATTAATTTTCTTGAAAGCTTTATTTTGAATCGCTTTGGTTGCCCCTATTCTCTCATCTATGATAATGGCCCCGCATTTTCCTCACTCAAATTTGCTAGTTGGGCCTTTGAATATGGTATTTCCCTTAAGTTCCCATCCAATTACTACCCCCAAGGCAATGGCCTCACTAAATCAACAAACAAAAATTTGATAACCGTGATCAAGAAATTGCTCGATAAAAACCCCAAAGATTGGCACACCTAGCTACATTTTTCCCTTTGGACAGATCATACACACCACAAGGCCTCCCTAGGTGATTCCCCATTCCATCTTGTTTATGGTTTAGAGCCTGTGTTTCCTATCCATCTCAAGATCCCCACCCTCCAGTTCATCAACACCTTTTACAAAGAGGGAGATCATCGAGAATTCTATTTAGCTAAACTGCTCCACTTAGAAGAAGTTTGTGACCAAGCCATTGAAAATTTTTCCAAACATCAGGGCATGGTTAAAAGATGGTTTGATCATCAAGCCAAAGTTAAGGCCTTTAGGATTGCTAACTTAGTCCTTTGTTGGGACAAGTCCCATGAAAAGAAAGGGGGACATGACAAATTCAACAAGATTTGGCTTGGCCCCTTTTAGATCTCTGAAATTTTAGGAGATAATGCTTTTCACCTCAAAACACTAATAGGTGAAGATGTCACGTTTCCTGTCAATAGGCAACACCTCAATCATTACTTCCTTTCCTGAGCTCTTCTGAGCTTGCCTTTGTAAATACCTATATATAGGTTAGTTTAGGTTTCCTTTGTTTCATTATCACATTTTTCTTCTGTTTTGTTTGTTATCCCAGCTGCTTTATTTTGTCGAGAGTTTTCTTTTGTTTTTTATACGATGGTCATGCTCAATTTGACAGATGGTTCACTTTGTTTCCCACTCTCATGTGTTCTCTGGATAAATCTTCACTCGTGACTATTGGTCTTTGATCACTTCTTTGGAGTGGTTTCCTTATTTGAACTCTGAATTAACCTAGAACACGACCCTTGGTTGAATCCTTTCACACTCATCTCAGATCTTGCACAAAATGCACATTAAATTATTTTTGAAGAACTTTATAGTAGCTTTTATGAGGGCCTAGCAAGTGAAAAATATAAATTTTGCTCTAGTGACCAATGTGATTCCAAACCCACAATAAGCTTTGATGCTTACATAATTGAGCAAAAGAAAGATCACCAAAAGGAAAATACTTGAAAAGGAAAGAAAGAAAGAAAGTAATGAAAATAAAGCAACTATGTGGGTGTGTGAACAACTCTATCAGGGCTATGGATGCACAACTGGCAGTAGAGAAATGTTCATGGGGTCACAATGACAACTTCGTCGGGGCTGTGAACACTTGACTAGTAGTCGAACAATGTCTAGGTTACTTTTGGGGTTAGGCAATCTACGTAGCTTGCTCCACTTGATTAATGGTTATTTGTTATAGTTTCTAAAGAAAGGGAATGAATGCACCATACACGTTAAGGATCCCTGTTCTCCATCAGCTTCCTTAGTTCACTTATGGAAACCGGCTCCTGGTATGCAAAACTAGATATTTTGGGTTTTGATTGAATCTTTATCCTTAGAATGCTCAGCACCGTTCTCCTAGCAAAGGCACCATATGTTGTGCCTATAGCACACACACCCTGTTTGAAACAGTGACCTCTTTTTTTCCTTTGCCGGGTCACTTTTTCCTTCATCTCATTTTGTGTGCCCCTTGTTTTTAGTTCCAATTGGTCAGGGAGTCCTAAAGTCATCATCTGAAATTGACTAGGTTCACCACTCTTAGAAATTTCCAAGCCTTTTTCCTTTGTGGAGTTTTTTTGGTGATTTTCCTTAAGTCTTTAAATGGGCGTCCTTCTCTTGTTGCATGTCTGCCCCTGTGGGTCGCTCCTAGCATAATTTCCTCCCTCATTCATTATTTTCCTAATGGCTGACCTTGGCCTACTGCCTACATCATGGGCCCTACATCATTTGTCACCACCCTGTCACCAAACCATAAAATGACAATTATTTGACTGCCATCCGCAACATGGGCTCTACTATTCTCGCCGCTAGTCATTTTGAAACCTGCATCCACCAACCCCACCGACCATTGTACATCATTTAATGTGCATAATTAATGTCAAATTTGCGATAAATAGCAAAGGCTCACCTATCATTTTCATCAACATTCTCAGTCAGAAACTATCAGTGCGACTCCTACCTCCACCACCATCACGCCCACATCACTTGGTGGATGAATTCAGCTATTACGTTCATCTTGATTAATCGGATCTACATGGTGAGTATTTTGTCACCATAGCCACATTTCTTCAAGTTCATTTTTGGAAAATTTGTAAAATCTTAAATTTTGAAAACTCAAAACCTTTTAGGCGACCAGTTAAGCATCCAATCCTGCACAAAACCCATGTTATAAAATCTGAAAAAACCTTCCAAATCGGCCCTTACGGCCATGTGGAACTTAGTCCTTTGGCCACCGTTCTTGTCCAGTGCCTTCACCTTTGGCGGGCCCACGAATGCGGACCAATGCTTTCCTTTTGTTGTCACTGATTGAGGCTAAGCAAAAAAATCCTAAGTCAAAGGTCTTCCAGCCATTCTAGGCCCGCTCTTGCGGACTTCTGTCTATGGGCTGCCCTTACCTACTAGTTGTTTCTCAAACAGTCACCTCCTTCTGGCTTCCCACATTCCATGTCCTACCTAGCCCACATCCTAAATAAAACACTTAGGTATCGATCCATTTGTAGATCATTCTTCACGGGTTTTTGTTGCCCCTTCACCATCGGTTTAACATCCATCATCCAAACCGGGAAGATCGTGCTCCCTTCTACCTCACAGAACCTGCGAATCCCAATGCCATCCCAAGTTTTCCAAAAGAAAATATAAGTTTGAATCTCTACATGTGGGCCAAGCTTTGTGGATTGTCGTTTATGGGCTGCTTGTTCCCCTTTTCTGTTTACAAATGGCTAGGGAGCCTCGTCTATCCAAGTTGCGGACCTCGCACCGTTCATCTCCTCTCAGCCCTTCATACATGAAAAGCAGCTATAACTATAAAGTCTAAGCCTCTAGCCAAAGACCATATCAAACCATCTTCTAAATGAGACCAATCAGAGGATAGAAACCCACCCAACTTGGCTATAAAATCCCTTGAGAGACAAATGGGGAAGTGTGGTGGAAAATCGATAACATGAATATCCTAATGAATAGCAAAGTTTGAGGATGCATGCAAGGTAAGTGTCAAGTTCCAAATTATACCAACAGTTCTAACAGTAAACCCATCTAATTGAACTACACCTTTCTAGGGATTAAGTTCATAAACAAGACCTAACTTATCAGCTAAACTCTTAGGCATGACTGAACTACTAGCAGCAAAATCAACCATACAGTTATGAACAATCTTATCGCCAATAATCAAACTTAAGTAAAATGGGGGAGGCTTTACATCTTCATCCTTTTGGTCGTTCTTAACCTCTAGATCATTAGCAAGCACGACTTTAGCAACCCCTTGAGAAGTATCATCAGAAATAGACAGCTTAGCTTAAGCATCTTGTAGCAAACTTTTCTGACCTGGGATATGCAAAACATCTAAAATAGACATGTTGATAGTAGTTTTTCTTAGGTGTTCAACAATATTGAAAGAAGTGGGATTTACCTTCTACTAGTTTTTTGTAACAACATCATTTTGCTTCAACAAGGGCTGCAAATACGTCTTTGACTCTCCCTACTAGGTATCTCTTGGCCTCTTTGTAAAATCTACATTTTAGGTTGCGCTGCAGTGTTAACATTTGATGAGGAAATGGGTTGCTTACTATTTGTAGGTTGTTGCTATAAATTTACAGCTTGTTGCCCCAAATCCATAGGTCTCTTTTTTGATCTGGTATGGGCCGAAACAAGAGAACTTTGTTGATCTTGGCCATTCACACCACAGTGCTCAGAACTCTGCTAGTTTGGAAAGGAAACTTCAATATTATCTTGTTGTTCCTCATTCTAATCTACAAAATTTTCCACACCAGCATAGCTATTTTGGACCATTAAGGCCTGATTTCTCATGTCATTAGCACACACTAATTGCTTTTGGGGCTGATTGCATGGCTAACACCAATCACAATCATGGGTGATATTATTCTGACGCACAAGTTCCTTTGACGAACTGGTTTTGTTTGGGTTGTATGGTTGGAATGGTCTTGGGTTAAAACTCTTCCTTTGGCCTTGGTAATCATTCTGAAAGGCATGCCTATTAGGTTGGTTCAGCTGATAAGTGGCTTCATAAGGCTTATGTTCATGACCAACTAACTTCTTAATGCTCACAAGATCATTCCTGAAGGTATTGAGTATACTTTTAATCTCTTGAATATCTTGGTTTTGGGCTAGAACAACAATCTCTTGGGCTACGTTATGATAACCTATTGCTGGAACAGGTGAAACAACAGCTAAGGGAGGTAAAGCAATAGGGGTAGGTGGTTGTATTTCTGGAAATAAAGGCATAAGAGGTCTAGGGGTTATATCTCCAGCTTGGATGAGACAATTTTTGGCCCTAATGGTGATGTCATAAAAATTAGGGAGTGTATGCCCACCCATAGATTGGGTCATAATTGAAATCTTACTATTCAAGGCTTTTAAGTAAAACAAAAAATAATGAGCTAGTAAAGGTTTTACCATTGCAAGAATTTTGTCCCATGTTCTCTGAAATTAGTAGTTGAAATCAACCAAGTGCTCGTGCGGCACCCTCTAAATGGTGCTCAATTGCTCTAACAAAGACAAATTATCAAATTTATCAGCAAATACTAGTACAGTCCATTACCTAATGGATCCCATGTCACAATTGAGTTGGCTACAAGGCCTCTAAACCATTGCAATGATTTCTCCTTCAGTGATGAAGCCAAGAGTCTTAATGCGACTTTCTCTTGCATGATATTATGAACTGAGCATAGGGTAGCCACATCACGAATATGCTCAACCGGTGTTGTGTGATCCTCCCCCGTGAAGTATGGCAGGCTTCTAAGGGCTACAAATGGGATGTCATCATGTTGAGAAATGTTTAATGGACTGCCTCCATTAAAAGGTGAAAACGGGTGTTGCCTTGGCACTATCATTGGCAGTGCTTGTGATACTAGAACTGGGACTCCTGGTGATAAAACCAAAGAGCTGAAAATAGGAGGTGTTAATTTTGACCTTGCAGGAGTTTCAAATAGCTTCCTTGTTCTGCCTCTTCTTCATGGTGGGGACAATTGTCGATATTCGAAGGGTGCAGAACTTGATCTAGTTTGAACTTTTTTCATGTGTAGGTTGCACTAAGTCTGCATGTAAAATCAAAACTGAAGTCGCCAGGTATATTGAAATAGGCCTCTAAAAGGCTAAATAACCTGCTGCATACACCAAACAACAACTTTAAACATTAAAAACTTCTCTAAAATTGATTTTTCAGAGTCCCAACAGGCATGCCAAAAATTGTTAGCAATTAGATATGCCCCCTGTGTCAAATTTGCAAAATCAGACTATCTATTGAAACATGGAAACTCTTTTTAGATGTGGGTGGTCTATGCGAAAAGAGAATCTCCAGAGTGAGCTAATTCTCTGAATGATGGATCCTATTCTAAGTAATTTTCTAGGAAAAGGGATAGAGGAAATGACTGAAATTAAAACCTATGACTTAAGAGATTTTCATAATTGATAATGATTTAATGATGATTCTGATTTTCTTCTCACAAAAAGCTTTCAGAAATCAATAATATCTCACAACCTCTCATGAACAATAAACACATAAATAATTTTCATTAATATTTGAGTTTAAAAAAAACATGCAACCTATATTTAATGAGCTTTCTACACGAAAATTGCAACTCTGAGACATAATAAGGATTCTGCAAACAAAAATCACAATACAACATCAAACTAAAACTGCAAAAGGCACAAAATTGAGAAGTAGGAATGTTGTTTCTATTCAATTGTAGGAGTATGCCCAAAATCTAAAACTGAGTACAAAGGAAGTTTACAAGCTCAAAAATGTATATGATCAAGAAACTAAAACCTCCACTAAACTTAGAAGTAGAAAAAACTAGGTTTTCTTCAAGATAAATAGCTCTAAAACCCTAATCCGAGCTCAATAAGAAAGCTCAAGGAAAGGTATCAAAAACTACCTCAAAAGTCTGCACAAAAGCAAAAAAACCACACTTTTTGCAAATACATACTGAAAAGCCTCTCAAAATAGGCCAAATCTGCTTTTAGAGCAAATAAAACACCTTATCTCTCCAACAGGAGTCTCAAATATGACCCAAGGAAGATCACTCAAAAAATCTGCTAAAAATAGCGAAGAATTAAAGCAATTTATAAGATATCGCATTAATCTTGCTTTACATGGTTTGAAGATTTTATATTCTCACAATTAGATTTATTTTTGCAATTAAAGACTTAGAAAATATTTTGCAAAAATAATCACTTATCTCTCCAATACAATCTTGATTTTCTTAAAAATCATAAAAAATATGATGCATGTATCACCCTTATAATTGATTTCTCTAAAATCAATAAAATGAAAACTAAAACATAACAAAATAAAGCCAAGGCTTAAATCGGCAACCATGGGTATTTGTTGGGGTTTGAAAATAATGTTTCAAAATGCATAAGGCATTGAAATCGACCTTCACTATGAATTGGGACTTAGAGATAAATGTTTCTAAAGAAATGCTTAAGTCATGGCATAAAGTGATCGACCCCCATGGTGCATTTTGACTTAGATAATTATCACTTAAAACTGAGAAAAAATATGACCTAAGTTGAATTAGGGTTGATAGTAAACCAAAAACAAAACCTAAAATCAATTCATTTCATGTTTTGGTTTTGAGAGTGAACACTACAAGAGGCGTTGCCATACTTAGAGTTTGAATTCTGAGACCCATTCAAGATTTCTTCCCTTTGATTCTCCACCAGATTCGGCCTTTGTTGCTCATGGAAAGTTTGGCTAGTTATTTAATTTTATCTATTGCTCCTTTCAATGAGAAAAAGGCCTCAATGGCCATCGATATGAGATGATTATCCAATGCTTCTACTTCATTTTCTATGCTTTGTTTTTGATACTTTTGTGGCCACCATGAGAGAGTTTGAGTTTTGAATTTGAAAGCTCCTATGAAGGTTTTTATTGTAGCTTCTTAATATTCAATAGGAAACAATGGTAAGCCTCTATTTCTACTTGCTTTCCATTTCTTACAAAGCTTACAAAAGCTTGAAGATTTTGACAGGCCGCGAGCTTGACATGCTTCCCTGATGACATTTTGTGAAGGAACCTCTCCATCTGACATTAAATTTGATCTTTAGGCTCTAATTTTAAACTTAAAAGGTTTTACCATTCGCTATTTGATGTCATTTATGAGCCAAAGGCTCCCTCTAGGTCGTGGCCACTTATGCACCAAAATGGTTTGTCATTTTTTGGGCTCGACCCAAGAGATCATTTGTATATTTAATACTTCACAAACAAAAAACACCATATGGGTATCTGTTATTTTGGAGAAATCACCCTTATTTTGTGATTTTCTGTTGGAAACCAACATGGTTCATTGTGATATGAATAAATATGAGTTCAAATAAAACCTCCATACATATATTCTATTTTCTTCTGTTGTTTTCTTATGAAACCCTCACATGGGTATATGATATTATGAATTAAATACATTATTTGCTTTCCTATTGAAATACCCATGTGGGTAAACTAGAAGATAAACAAGAATCTGTATTTTCATATATTCAAAATTCAGGCTTGACCCAACATGGCTTTCATTGGCATTCTGAACTCCTCAATTTCTACCATATGGGTATTTGTTGATTTGAAGAAAATGTATTTTTGAATTAAAATTCTCATATGGGCTCCCTGCATTTCAAATATACTGCATTTTTGTTAGAAATCCTTTCATGGCATCTTATAATAGCACTTTTGAGATAAAACAAAAATGGGTATTATAAAAATTTTGTGCAAATTTCATTTTGGCTCTAGCTATTTCCTTTCATTTCTAAGAATCAGCATATATAATCGTGTTCCATTTTCGTTATAATCTATTGCTTTCACTTTGATTGAATGGAAAACCCTAGCTTGGCCTTGTAGATTTCAATTTTCTACTTTCACATGAGAAGAAATAACATAACCCCAGGTGGATTATGAAGGAATTTTCTATTTATAGGATCAAAACTCATAAAATAACTAAATGACAGAAATCATGTATCTTCAAAACTTTGTATTTGCAAAACAACATATGGAGCACATTCCTTTACTCAGTTACCATCCTTCACACAGGAATTCTTGATTCACTCCCACAGATTGCTCATATTCCTTAGCCTCTTATACATTAATGTGATTCTCATGTCATTTTATACTGTTTCAGCTTGCATCTGTAAAGCTCCCTCATCCCTTGTCATTCTCTGCTCAATCTAATACTTGTCCTTTTTCATTCAAATAAGAAACTGGAGCTCTTCACATGTCTCCATTATTTGAATGATTCCTTATTGATAAGGCACTATGAATTCCTATTTAATATCCTCATCTGAGCATGAACACTGTAGCTTTCAAAAAGCATTTACATGATTGTTATGAGTGAATAGTCGGCTTGATGGCTTGATAAATGAACTCTCCTTTACTCTTTGAGTTGTATATTTTTGATGAACATGAAAATTACATTCCTTCACTCAGCCCCATCTGTAATGTATACAAGGCAGCATGTCGAGCTCTACCCTTATGGGAGCCCATTTTTTTCCACATGCTTGGTCTTAAGAAAATAATCAGCTACATGAATTTTCCTATACCTGCACAAGGAAATAAACGATATTAGCATAAAAAAAAATATGTGATGATGATGTCCTCTCTTTCTTCGCTCCTATCCATCCCCCTTTTTTGCAACTGTTCCAATGTATCATTAGCAACATTTACATTATTGTTGGTGGTTCATATAGGAATGTTCATAGTCGAAGCTCTAACAACCCCTCTCTTCTCTTACAAGTCGATCAGAACTAGAGGATGGAGGGTGGTGCACCACTTCTGGATCAGCCAAAAGTACAGGAAATGATGATTATGTTCATGCTTATGTGATTTCTTTTCCTACATCCTCAATAGTGTAGCATGCTCCTCATGATGTATTGTGATAGTTACATCCATGGCTTGTGTGGATTCTTAAATTTCCTTTTTTTTTCTGCTTTTCATTATGAAAAGAAATGCATCAAAATGCAAAAAAGTACTATCATTTGTATTCTTGCAATCAAATGAACATATGTAATGTGAATAACTTTATGAAATAAATGAGAGCACTCTGTTGCTTTATCATTTATATATTCAGTTTTGTACTCCATTTGATTTTGCAAAAACATGTGTAATCCTTTTGAAACTCAATTTCTCGAAACACTTGCATAACTATCACTTGATGAATGATGAATAAAGTGTAAACAACACTTGAGCATAAGCAGAAATAACTATAATTTTCACTTCCAACTATAATAATATTTAATCTGCTCCACCAATTGAGTTGTAGAAAAAATTTGGTAACACTACCTTTGACCCTATGGAAGATACATAGGAGTATGCAAAAAATATGTGGAAGGTCGACCATTTGAAATGCAAAAAGTTAATTAACCAATATTGGTTAAAAGAGAAGAGGGGTAGCACAAACAAGGTGCCCCAATAATTGTTCAGGGGTGATTTTTATGAGGATTGTAATGACTTAGTGACCTTGTTAAGCAGATTCATGGGAATTCCCACTGCCACTTACTTTCAAGAATGGATGCTTTACTTCATTGAGTAGATTATCAATGGGAAGGAAAAATTCCACTGGGACAAAATCATCAATGAAAACTTGCATACATAGTTCATGGCCGTAAAGAAGAATTCAATATTTTATATGACCTCCTAACTGGTGTACCTCCTAGTGCATCCTTTCCCATACAAGGGCCCCCTTCGTTGCATGAAATCCAGACCCAAGAAGGGAACTCAAAGTATATGATCGATACCCACAACTACAATACGAGAACTTCAGGAAGGACTACCAGAGAGTAAATGATGCCATCATAGTGCATGCTATCAGGCTCGTCGAAGGGGATTTTTATAGGAGGGTCTCCCATAGTGCCCTCACTTTCATTCAGAGGTTCGAGTTCTAGTTTATTCAACTCCCAAAATTTACATACATCAGAATGAAGGGATTCTCCAAAAGACCATACAAACTGCCCCAATATCCCAATGACCAGCTAATCATATTGGAGGTCTCCTAGCAACTACAAAACGCTCATACTCTATTGAGTGACATGTACAGGGTGGTCATTTTTTACCCCTTCACCTTCGGCTAGAACATGTACGCTATTCCAGCATCCCAATGTGCAGAATATTTAGAGAAGGAGATAGTAGAATACAACTTAGGACTCCACAAAGCCAGGTCGAGAATGGATCCTTATGAAAAATTGAAGAAGTTCGTCAGAAGATAATATAAAGAGGTACACATAAGGATCCTTATGGATACACTACTGCACTTACAGCTCCCACTAGAAATAAGTACCTTGGACCTTGCTACTCTATTATACTTGAATTCAACCTTGAAGGCCAACCGAAGCTAAAGAGGAGCTTAGCTTCTCCCTTGTCACCGCCTTCATAAACATATCCGTTGGATTGACATCTGTATGTATCTTGTCCAACTTGACTTTCCCACCCTCCAACACCGGCCGAATGAAATGATATCTCAACTATATGTGTTTTGTTTTAGAATGCAAGGAAAAATTCTTTGCAAGATGTATAGCACTCTAGCTGTCTATAAACAAGTAATTTCCATCTTGTTGTTTTCCGAACTCATCCATGAAAAGTTGCATCCATATCATCTCCTTTTCCACCTCTATTGCAGCAACATACTCTGCCTCTGTGGTGGATAAAGCAACCACCTTTTGCAATTGAGAAATCAAACTCACTGTTGTCCCACCAACTGTAAATACATAACCTATGGTACTCTGCCTGGTATCTATATCCCCTGCCAAATCTGAGTCAACATATCCTTTTAAATTATTATTAGAGCCCCCAAAACATAAACATTTATTTGATGTACCTCTCAAGTACCTGAGAATCCATTTTACCGCATTACAATGCTCAACTCTGGGATGACTCAAATACCTGCTAAAAACTCCTACAACATGTGCAATATTTGGTATTGTGCATACCATGGCGTACATTAAACTTCCTACAACTGAAGCATATGGTACCTTGAACATTTTTTCTTCCTCCTCTTGTGTCTTTGGACACATATCCTTAGTCAATTTAACATGACTAGGCAAAGGTGTGCTGATAGCTTTTGCATTCTCCATATGAAATCTCTGCAACACCTTTTCAACATAATTAGCCTGAGATAAAAAAAAAAATCTATTTTTCCTATCTCTACAAATTTTCATACCAAGGATTTGTTTTTTTGCCCCCAAATCCTTCATAGAAAAATATTTTGCTAACTGTTGTTTTAGCTCACTTATGTGATCCATGTTAGACCCTGCTACAAGCATGTCATCAACATATAAACACAAAATAATGTAGTTTTCATTATCCAACCTCTTAAAACAAACACAATGGTCAGAATTACACTTGTTGTAGCCTTGCTTAGCCATAAAACTATCAAATTTCATGTACCATTGTCGAGGTGCTTGCTTCAAGCCATATAAACTTTTCTTCAATCTACACACTAGTTTCTCCTTACCTTTTACCTCAAATCATTGTGGCTATTCCATGTATATTTCCTCTTCCAAATTACCATGGAGAAAGGTTGTTTTAACATCAAGTTGTTCTAAATGCAAATCTTCAGTAGCCACAATACTTAAGACAATATGAATAGAAGTCATTTTAACAACTGGAGAAAAAATCTCATCAAAATCAATGCCCTTTTTCTGTGCAAATCCCTTTACAACTAATATGGCTTTAAATCTCTTCTTACCTCCATCCTCCTCTTTTAGCTTATAAACCCATTTGTTTGGTAAATCCCTTTTACCTGCAGGCAACTTGCATAATTCCCAAGACTGATTTTTTAGCAAGGATTCCATTTCTTCTTCCATTCCATGCTCCCATTGAACGTTGGTATCCACTCGCATAGCTTCATCATAATATTCTAGTTCACCAGCATCAGTTAACAAAATAGTATACAAAGAGGGAGAGAATCTTTCGGTCCTTGAAGATCGTCTAACAAGAGTTTGTGGTATTTTTTGTTGTTGTTGTTGCCTAGCATGAGGAACCACTGAAACATCATTGTTTGGAATATCATCCAACACTGCATAATCATTTTCTTTCTTCTCATGCTACAGCAACAGATCTTTGTACAACACTTTCTCATTGAATATGACATCCCTGCTTCTCAAATTTTTTTGATTTTGAAAATCCTGAAGCCTATAACCAAATTCATCAATGCCATATCCAACAAATATACAATTCTTTGATTTTGCATCAAGCTTTGTTCTATTTATGCTTCACAACCGAAGGTTTTGAGAAAATAATAACTCACCTTCTTACCTTTCCATCCTTTCTTTGGAATACCACAACCCAAAGGATTAGAGGGACCTTTATTAATTAAATAAACAGCAGTGTTTATAGTCTCTTCCCACATTTTTAAAGGCAACCCAGCATGCAATCTCATAGTCAGTGCATGCTCCATTATTGTTCTATTCATGTGCTCAGCCACTCCATTTTCCTTTGGAGTCCTTGGAACTATTTTCTTCCTATGAATACCATTAGAGGAACAATAATCTTCAAACTCTTTGCTGCAATACTCACCACCATTATCAGATCTGAAACATTTTAGCTTCTTACCTGTCTCATTCTCAACCAAGCTTCTCCATTTTTTAAAAGTTTCAAATACATCAGATTTCTACCTAAGGAAATAAATCCATACCTTCCTAGTTGCATCATGAATGAATGTAACATAATACAGAGAGCCACTAAGAGAAGATACCTGAGTTGGTCCCCATACATCCATATGCACAAGCTCTAATTTCTCATCTTTCTTTTGCTTCCCATCCTTGAGAAAACTTACTCTCTTTTGTTTTCGATACACACAACTTTCATAGAAATCCATATTAACACATTTTAGACATGGTAAAACATTATTTGAATGAATTAATTTCATACCTTTTTCACTCATATGCCCAAGTCTATTATGCCACAGTGTTGATTCAAAGTCCACAACAACTATATGATCTTCTACCTGTTGAACTGCAGCAACTATTCCTGAACATTGACCATTTTCTGTAACAATTAAAATAGAAGGAACAGTATGACCTATACAAATATATAAGGTGCCTACTTTCATACCTTTTTCTACCACTAAGGCACCCTTTGTGACCTTCCAATTTTTATCACTAAATGTAACAACACAACCTTCATCATCTAGTTTCCCTACTGAAATTAAATTTGTACTTAACTTTGGAACATGCCTTACCTCATCTAGTAGCCAATGATTCTCATTATGCAACTTAATCCTAATTCTTCCCTTTCCAACAATCTGACAGGTTTCGTTATCTCCTAAATAAACCAGTCCAAAATCCCCTTGGAAATAATCAAGCAAATAACTTCTATGGGGGGTAGCATGAAATGAAGCCCCTAAATCTAACACCCATGAATCATCAGCATTATCAAGGGAAAGAATCAAAGCATCCTCATTAGATTTATTACTTACCACATTTGCCTCTTTACTTCCTTCCTTTTTGTCTCCTTTATTTTTCCAAGACCAACAATCTTTCTTTAAATGACTCAGCTTACCACAGTACCAGCAATCCCTCTTGTCTCTAGATTGGGACATTTTGTCCTTTGATTTTTCTTGTGACTTCCCACGATTTTCAAAATTGTTTCCTCTCTCCTTTGTTCTTCCCCTGCTTTTTTCATTCAAAACACTGCCTGATGTGGATGTTCCATTTGAGCTTTTCCTACAAATTTCTTCACTCAAAATAACACCAACAACATCATCAAATTTCAATGTATTCGAACTAGAAACAAAATTGCTAACAACCATTACCAAGCTATTCCAGCTTTTAGGCAAAGAACACGAAATCAAAAGAGCCCTAACTTCTTCATCAAAGTTTACTTTTACATAAGTTAATTGACTGGTGACTGTATTAAACTCATTTAAATGATCAGTAACTGACCCACCTTCTACCATTTTCATATTAAATAAACACTTCATACGAAATACCTTATTTGAAGCAGAAGGATTTTCATATAACTTTTCCAGGGTTTCCATCAACTCTTGAGTTGTGTTTGCTATTGTAATATTGAATGGCACTGATTGTGCCAGGCATAAACGAATACTGCCAAGAGCCTTTCTATCCAAAATCTCCCAGTCCTCATCAGACATTGTTGGGGGTTTCTTGGTTTTCCCTTCCAATCACCGCCATAAATCCTTTTGATAGAGGTAGTCCTCCATCTGCGTCTTCCATAACTGATAGTTCTTCCCATTAAACTTCTCAACCTTCTTACCCTCATCTGTCATTACTCCCACTCAACCGTGAGACTCCCACTCAATTGTGAGACCTTCCTACAGACAGTAATCGAAACACAACCCGCTTTGCTACCACTTGTTAGGGTTAGAAATGGTAGATATCTAACAATTAAATGTAGATTTAATTAATAAACAGAGAAACTAAAACACACATAGAATAAATTATAACACAGATAATTTAACGTGGTTCTTCCAATCCAGTCTACATCCACCAAACTACAGCCATTCAATGATTTTATTATCCAATAAAAAACCTATTACAATCTTGTGAATAATCACATTTTTCATCATACTGTAACCCCCATTCGAACCCCTTTTTAACAAGCTTAGAAGCTTCCAGATTAGGGTTCTGCAAAATCAGTTTTTTTTTTTTCGTTGATTTTTCACTTTTCCGGTGATGACACGAAAAAGTAGGATACATGCCAGGATGTACAGTATAGCAATATCAGTTGCCACACACCAACATCTTAAGCATAGATAAGGTGGAAATAGATGAAGAAAAGTCACAATCTATAGAGGAGGACACCGAAGCTCTAAATGAAAGGTATATCATAGAGACTTCTGATCAAGAGTTTGAGGAGGAGATTTATCAGTATCTTAAGGACATGGGAGAAGAAGTTGAATCCGTAAAGCAGCCTCCCGAGGAGAAGCAAGAAGACACTGAAGTTTATGAGGAGGTACCCATGGGTCCTCCACTAAATGGGCAATACAAAGGCCCTATTCAAGAGGAGGAAGTGTCTCCTGAGAAAGAAGAAGAAGAAATACGAAGAAGAAAAATATGAAATTGAAAGAGAAGTTGAAGTAAGGTAGAGTCCTAGGCCAGAGCTTCATATGGAGCTTGAGCAAGAAATAGGGGAGACATCGCAAACAAAAGGTGCCACTACAGAGAACGTTGTGACCACCAAGTTTGAAAAGTTAATGGCCATATTAATCCAGGATTCAGATGAGGAAGAAGGGAGAATAGAGCTCGAAGTTCTAGGTCATCATGAAAAGTAGCCTCAATTGGAGCAAAAAGAGGAAAGTGATCACGAATCACCAAAGGGAGAGCCTCAAATGCCTGATTGGCTACAAAAGTAGCTATACAAGAAAGCTATTGTCCTCATGGATCCAAAAGCCAAGCCTTAGGCTGTCTTGGCATGAGCACAAACAAAGGAACCAAAAGAAAAGAAGCCAAAGATCTGATCCCATATAATAGTTGATGCATCTGGATTGAGGATTGTGCAAGTAGCCACCCCAGTGATAGATAAAGGAGAGGGTGTTAGCTACAATATCTCTACCATCAACTTGGGCACTTCTATGAGGGAACAAAAGATAGATGAATTCCAGGGATTGGTAGCCATGATAATGGAGCAAATGAACAAGGATCAATCCTCCAAGGAGGAACTGAAAGCACAAGTGGCAAGCCTAAGTGCCTACATTCAGCAATGGACATTCCTCAAAGAAGAATCCTCGACTACATCCACTGCACCCCAATTGCTATCTGAGGATGAATTCTCTGAGATGGAGAAAATGAGGAATTGGATCAAGGCTACCTCAGATTAGTTTAGACGTGTGTTGTACAATGGTGATATGGGCATTGGCCATGTTTTCTGAACAGTCAATAAGTTTTGGGAAGTGAAAAAGTAGCTCTAGGGAATGGAGATAATTTGTAATAACTTCCCTAAATTATATAGGATTACATATCCTAAGCTCGAGGATATTCTCAAGATTCCTGAGAAGACCTAGGAGAAAGAGCTATCCCTAGTGAAGGACAATCATTGGCTGGTCTAGTCATGGAAAATGGGCCTAAATCACAGAAGAGACATCCTAGAAAGAGTGCTCCATGATGTATAGCTTGACCTTGAATGGGTTAAAGAACACATGATAGACTATGAGGCTCGTATCTAAAGCTCATGACAGATTACAACATACTTGCTATCGAGCTAGATCCCAAGAAGATCAGGCCATATTTCCACAAGAAATAGAGAATGGGGCCACAGATTTGTCAACGCCGAACTTTATGGATTTTTTTTCTCAAGCCTTCACCCAATTAGAGCAAGTGATCAAACACACACCTAAGTGTACAAATAATTTGGAGGTAATCACTGGTAGATCAAAGAATCTATCCTTCCAAGTGCTCCAATCAGATATCATAGGGTGGAATAAACTTCAGGCACTGATGGGAAAATTTGTGAAGTATGTCACTATCCAGAAGAATCAAGGAAAGTCTATCATTGATGATGAGTTCTTAACAATGTAGCTGCAGCTAAAAGGGAAAATTACTATAGGACAAAGTTCTACAGTGATAGGGCACTAGAAGACAAAGTGGGGAAAAAGATAAGGAATGTATTTTTAAACTGTGAAATATTGGGGGTAGGTGAAACCCTTGTTTATAATGAATCTTGGCCACACAATGAGATTAAATCTTGGTCATTCATTTTTCTTTTGGGAAACTATAAATAGGGGGTCTCCTCTCATTTTCAAAGAGAGAGTTGAGTTGTTGTAATGCCATGTTGCTGAAATTTCAATAGAAATTCATTGCTTTTGGTGGATTCTTGAGTTTCCCTCATGTTTCATGAGTCATCTCCTCATAGTTGATAAATTTGAGTAGATTTAATTTGTTGTTCTATGTGTTTTGCATGCTTTTAGTAGTTTAGTGAATTGTTTATTGATATTGAAGGATACTATTGTGTTGATGCCCTTCCTTGTTCATGCTTTTTGTTGTTTGTTGATGATAAACAACAGTGTAAAGCTAGTTTGAACATAAATTTCATTTTTGCACTTAAAATTCATCTTCTATGCATGCTTGATGGTTAATGCATAGTTGAAAATTTGAAAACCTTAGAAGATAGCACTAGTTTCATGATATTGCCAGCTAATTTGGTTAAGTGGGACTTAGTTTCAGGAAGGTTTTCCACTGTAGCATCCTCCATTATCACTGTTCATTGGTATTTGTAGGTATAGGAACTCTCACTTTTCCCTCCCATTTTGACCTTTCTTTGAAATAGTAGTTTAGGAAAAGTTCTAGCATCATTGTAAATCCAAATCTGATGATAAAGTGGAGTTTTAGATTATTGTTTTGAACTTGCAACAATTGCACATCATCTTCAAGATCTTAGGAACTCCATTTAAGGATCTAATCTCCCTTCAATTTAACATACGTATGGTTTCCCTATGATTACCAACAAATCACATGAACTAACTGAGACATTCTAAGCAAGTCCTGACCTAACACCTGAGAGACCTTGGGATAGTTTTCTACAATTTGTTTGTGGGAAATTATCTTTCAAGAGAGATGATGCACTTATGCATTACATGTGTTGAGAAGTGCTAAAACATCCATCAACAGGTTCCAATTAATGGTCTAGCATCTCCTAAAGGGTAGCTACTCCTTATACTCAAAGACCCTAGGTCAGTGGCCAACGAACAGGAGATGACTAATTGGCAAGCCTCTCCTCTACACTTTAGGCTCTGCAAGACCAAGGTGGGTATCCCTATACATTAAGGTAGATCATCATACTACAATGGTGGGAAGCCTTCAATGGGCTAAATCATCTACACAACTCTCCCTTGTCTTCAATATATTATGGTAGTATATAAATAAACATAAAAGAAAATGTAGGAAATTAAAAGGTTTCTTATGAACTGAAATTGGATCCACCTCAAACATAGGCTTGTGAACATAGAATGACCAGTACCTTACATACACGGAGTCCAAAAATGAATTAATACTCCTACAATAGACCGACCTTGGCTTCTTATAGACTTGCTACCTTACAACAAGAAACTAACAAAAGAACAAAACTATCAAACTTCTTTGAAATTTCTATTGCATCATCACTACCTTAACATATGACTTGAAATAAATTACTCTGGTTCTTGAATAGAAACTAACAAATCAGACATTCAAGATAAAAAAAATTGATTGAGAACCTAAAAACAATCCTTGATTACATTGATTCAAAGATAGTGAGTACAAAACTAGAGAAGATTCAATAGAGCTAATACAATACTTTAGAGCATAATGCAATGAACATTTAGGTTATTTATTGTTATTACAGAGCAAACATTACAACACTTTGTTTCTAAGTGTAAGATAAAAACACTATACAGACTAAAACCAAAGACTTATAGAAGTTCAGAGAGAATGGAAACCCAACAAAATGTACAAAACTTGCCTTTATAGTGTAGGTATAACTTGGATTTCAAATTTGAAATTGCAAACCCTAACCAAACTAGGGTTTCAAACCAAAGTACCCAGCTCAAACCTCAGTCCACCGAGAAATTCCCCCCAAAATGATGTGACCACTAGACCTGAATGCCCCTAACACCTTGAGTACACTCTAGCAAAGTCGTTAATGAATATAGGCATGGTACTCTCGAGAAATTTGTGATTAGAATTAGGAAGACCATACCCTGACATCAATTCATTCTCTGCAACACATCAAGACATCAATGGTGTCACTTAGCAATAAATTCTACTTGGGAAAAGAAAAAATATGATACATGTAATTGTCCTAGATTTATCTTGGTAGCTAAGAAGCATATATGTTATTACTGTAAAGTCTTGAACTGTGAACATGAGTAGCTACCCGTTGGGGAAATCACATTTTGAATTATGGTTGTCGATATATCTTAATCATGCCAAGATCCAACGATAAACACTCACTGTCCAACACTTTAAAACCTAACCATAAAATTTAAGCACTTTAAAAAAGGTTATACAATCATCACCATAAACATCATCACATGACTTACAACAACAATGTGAGTCATCCCATCGTGCAAATTGGGTAGTGCCACCTGTTGGCCCCCGTCAACATCAACCATTGTCACCTTCCTGTCAGGTCCCACCATCTTCATCAATGGTCATCATGCATCCACTGTGGATTAATCTCCACTGCTCTCTCCAAACCCCATATGACCAAGCCAAGATCTGCCAAGAACTCAACAGAACTGACAAGAACCATTAGATCCTCTTGATCTCAACCATTGATCCTTTGCCACTCATCATGGTGACATCACACTCCACTACCACATTCATTGCCCCTATAGGTTCCACCAGAGAAAGGCGTCACCAGCCCGCTAACCCCACTACTTTTTGGAAAACATTATTTTAATCTTGCGGGGTGCATAGGAACGGCCAAGATGCAATCAATGCTTTTATTTTGATATTTGTCATTTGATCATGGGCCCACCTGCATATTTAAAAGGTTAATATGCACATGCATATATGTCATGACTTAAAAGGGGGCTGCCTTATGACATAAGACTTAGGGGATGAAAAATGTTTTTCCCGCGACTTAGGAAAAGATCAAATATTTCAAATGGGGTGAAAACCAGAAAGACAAGGTAAAGGGGTCGGTGAACACATGACCTCCTAGACATGAGTTGTAACCTAGATGACCGGGAACTACTCATAGAAAGGAAATCACTAAGTCTCCAAAAATTAGAACGTCAAAACCAAATATTGGAGGTTGTGAAGTTAGGAAAATTAGTGACTTGTTGATAACAAAGAGATCATCAGGTCGAGAGGTTTTGAAACTTCATAACCTTGCGACATAGGCTAGCAAAACTTGGAAATCGACGACTTAGGAAAATGTAAAAATATTAGAAGGGGCCACAGCTAGGAAAACATCGAGCCAATGGCATAAGGTCACAACTTAAAAGGGCAAGACTAAGCGGGTGCAAAAATCCAACAACACAATAGACTTGAAGTAGGGTTTAAAGAGGATTTTAACCAATGAAGAAGGCCTGAGGGGTTTTAATCCCTAAGACAGAACCCTATTGCATGAAAAATGAACCCTATCCCACATGAGGCACAAAACTTTGACAAAATGGCCATGGATTTTGTAGGATCCACTAAGTTATATAAATGAAAAGGTCTTTAAGACTTTCTACCATCTTCTTGTAAGGAGTAAGTTTATCATTCTTTGTTTGGTAGTCGTCATTGCCTTGGTTGACAATTAGTTGTGAGTCCCCATAGACTTTTAACTCTTGTATCTACCATTGAACTGCTATTCTTAGACCTATTATTAGAGCTTCATATTCAACAATATTATTAGTACATGGGAATGATAGACGGTATGAATTTGGAATACAGTCACCTTGAGGGGTGATAAAGAGAATACCCACCCCTGATCCATGTTGTGTAAATGATCCATCAAAGTATATTTTCCACTAATTTGTTGTATTGGTAAGAATCATTGATTCGTCAAGAAATTTAGATATCAAAGGATTCTTTGCATAAATGGATGCTTCAGCTAGTTGTTCTACAATAACTTATCCTTTGATAACCTTAAGCTCCACATACTCTATGTCAAACTCAATCAATATTACCTATTTGGGCATTCACCCAGTGAGAGTTGCTTTAGATAACAGATATTTTAAGGGGTCTATCTTAGAAATAAGCTTGATTGGTGTCATAGCATGTAATGTCTAAATTTTTGTGAAGCAAAGACCACTGTTAAGCATGCCTTCTCAATGGATGAGTAATTCATTTCATACCCTAACAAGGTCCTACTGATGTAATAGATAGCTCTTTCCTTTTTCATTTCATAATGTTTGGCTAGAAGAGCACCTAATGTTGATGATGTTTCTAAGATGTATAAGATCAATAGCTTTTTTGATATCAGCAGCATGAGAACTAGAGGTGCAAAGAGGTAGTCCTTGATCTGCGAGAAGGATTTATTGCATTTCTCATCCCACATGTTCATTATTCCCTTATGGAGAAGATGCAAAAAAGGGTGGATCTTGTCTGACAACTATGTTATGAACCTCATAATGGATTATAACTTTCCTTGTAGCCCTCTCATCTATTTCAATTTTTGTGGGGGTTCCATGTCTAATATTGCTTTCACCTTTGTTGGATCTATTTCTATCCCTCTTTGGGATATGATGTATCCAAGAAGCTTTCCTAATGTTACCCCAAAGACACACTTTTTTGGATTCAAGTATACCTTATACTCTTCAAGTCTATTGAATATGGATCCCAATACCTCGATGTGCTCATTCCTTTTCTTTGATTTGGCCAAAATATCACCCAAATAATCTTTGACTGTCTTGTGGATCATGTCATGAAAGATTAGGTTCATTGCTCTTTGATAGGTCACTCTTGTGTTTTTTAGCCCAAATGGCTTCATGTTCCAAAAATATGTTCCCCATGGAAAAGTGAATGTTGTTTTGTGTTGATCCTCTTTGGCGATCATGATTTGGTTATAGCCTAAAAATCTGTCCATGAGTGATAGTATTTCATGTCCTACGGTTAAATTGACAATGATGTTGATGTTAGGAAGAGGGAAATCATCCTTTGGACATGATTTGTTCAAGTCCCTAAAATATTTGCATATTCTGATGCCCCTAGTGGGTTTTGAGACTGGTACCTGGTTGGAAATCCACTTAGGATAATCAATGGGTAAGATAAGTCTGATGTCAAGGAGCTTTTGTAACTCTAGCTTAACTAGTAAGGCTATTTGAGGGTGCATCTTCCACAAATTTTGTTTCACTGGCTTAATTTCAGGAAAGACTGATAAGCAATGTGCTACTACTTTAGGAATGATCCCTAGCATATCTATGTATGACCATGCAAAGTTTTATCTTCTCTCTTTCAAGAATGTTGTTAAATTTTTTGTTCTTCATCAAACAAGGATTCAACATAAAAGGTTATCTTAGGTTCCTCTTATGTTCCTACATTCACTGGGGCAGCCTTCTCTACTAAAACTACTAATTGTTTTGGATGCATTGCACTAAGAGGAGATTGAATCCCTCATCCTTGGGTGCCTTCTAGAGGTTTTCACCCTCAGATATGTCCTTTCTTTTTACTATTTTAGGTACAAAAAGTGTCACAATGTGATTTTCACTTAAAGGTCTACATGTTATTCTCATGTTGTCAATTTTGCAACTGAAGGATTCAATCGTCTCCCCATAGTACTGTTATCACCTAAAATTGCACCCTCATTGAACCTCTACTATTGGGAAATCTTCATTAGCCAGTCGTTGGCATAAACCCTTACCCCTTACCAGTTTAGTGACCTAGATATCCACATCATACTCCATAACTCTCATGATCCATCCAGCCTGTTTTTCACTTAAATCTTTGCTAAGTAAGAATTCCTTTACACTGGAATGTGCCACTAGAAGATGAATTTTGTTGTGAGACAATAGATGTCTAAATTTCTTCAAACTTTTTACAACAGCCAGCACATGTTTCTCTACAAAGGTATACTTCTGCTCATATTCTTCCAGACCTTTACTGAAAAAAGAAATGGGCTACTCCAACCCTTCTACACCCTTTTGCACCAAGATTGCAGAGATTACATCAAAACTACCAAAAGCATACAAGGTAAAATCCTTACTGAAATATGGGTTGACTAATGTTGGGGCTAAATCTAAGGCCTCCTTGATCTTTTGAAAACTGTCACTTGCTTCTCGAGTCCACCTGAACTCTGCACTCTCCCTTAACATAGTTGTAAGGGGTTTTAGTAAGGCTGCTATATTAGGAAGAAATCTTCTAACAAAATTAATATGACCAATGAAACTCTGAAGTCCTTTCTTATGTGGAGGTAAAGGTAGCTCTAAGATTGCTGCCACCCTTTTAGGATCCACTGTGATTCCCTTCTTAGACACTACATAACCGAGAAGATTCCCTTCATGGACAGATAAAACACATTTATTGGGCCTTAATGATATACCAAACTCCCGACAATGTTCAAAAATTTGCCTCAAATGGTCAATGTGATTAGCTTCCTTCTTGGAATAGACGATGATATCATCAAGGTATACTAAAACAAACTTATACATCAAGTTGCTAAAGGCCATGTCCATAGCCTTTTGGAAGGTTGCCCCAGCGTTAGACAAACCAAATGGAATTTTCCTATAGGCCATTGTACCCCACTTGGTAGTGAAGGTAGTTTTAAATTGATCTTCTTCCTTTACCAAAATCTGGTTATAACCAGAATAGCCATCAAGTAAAGAAAAACGTTCAGAACCTGACACACATTGAAGAATCTATTCCATAGACGGAAGAGGGTGCATGTCCTTCAACGAAGATTTGTTCAAATCTCTGAATTCTACACATAACCTAAGCTCTTCATCCTTCTTCCTGATAGGAACTAGATTTTCAACCCAGCTAGTATGCTTAATATGAAAGATAATCCCACTCTCTATAAGTCTGAAGACTTCTTTCTGCATTAGTGGCTCCAGTTTGGGATTGACTGGCCTCTATTTTTTCCTTATGGGCTTGGTCGTTGGCTCCAATTCTATTGTGTGTCGTGAAAGACGTGGATCAAATCCTTTCGAATCTCTATATTCCTAAGCGAATATGTAAATGAATTCTTGGAATAATTGCAAAAAATACTGCTTTTCAATAGTAGTGTTTATTTTCCCTATCCCGAGGCTTCTCTTGGGTGCAATTTCTAAGTCCTCATAATTATCTTGTTGAACCAGTAAATTGGCCTTGTTACTTTTAACTTGATCATCAGAGTTAAAAATACTTTCTAAGGTAACCAAACCCTTAGGCAACTTGTTGTTCTTTAATTGCAGTACCTGGTCTCCATACTGTTGTTTGATTCTCTCCTGGTTTGATACTGCAAACACGTCTTCTTCAAGTAGAAACTACAGAATCTGCTCATCGCTCTCAAAGACCTGCCAGTTAACATTGTTATCAGGCACAGAAGGCCTGATAATAATCTTGATATGTTGTTGATCAGACTCCTTGTTTACGTTGTTCAAAATGTCAAACTGAGCTCCCATAACTACTAATCTATCAGCATGCTAATTCTGATTTCTTGGAATTGAAATGATATTGAACGCCCCAAAATCGTCAATGAGGTCCCAAACCCTATGCTTATACAATTTAAGAACATTATTTTTAACAGCATTCAGACCTCTAACCTAATTTACTACCAATTCACTGTCCCCATCAACCTTCAAACACTTAATTCCACATTTCCTTGCCCATTCCAGCCCTTGAATGAGACCTTTATATTTTGTTATGTTATTAGTGCATGAAAATGAAAACCTAAAGGTTGCATAATATCTTTCAGCTCTTGGGGAAACTAATAATGCACCCCCACCAGCACCATGCCTACTCCTTGAGCCATCAAAAAACATTTTCCAAACTTCATCTTGTTGATCATAAACATTCCCTGACTCTTTAACCAAGTTAGGCATCACTATATCAGCTTCTTGAAACATGTAGTTGCTCATACCATTATCTGACACTGAGTCACTCTTAGCACTAGCAGTCTAGCATGTTGTCCATTCGTCTAGAACTATATCAAGAATGTCATCGATAGAAATACGAGGATCAAAGACAGTAGCATGCTCATCTTGCTTAAAAATTATGCAATTGGCATTCATTACACTGGGCATATAAGGCTCTATATTGTCTTTTGCAAGTAGCTCAAACTTAATGGTTACTCTAGTTCCATATCTAGTATGGAATAACATGTGAGACCAGTCAGACGAAAGGTATCCCCCTATTTTAGTCGTAAACTCCCTTGACAAACATAACCCATAATATGGAGGCACATCTACCACATAGATGTCTAGGGAAATTGAAAAATTAGGGCAGGCATGCAGAATTAAGCTAGTATCTTTGATAACACCTACTGTATTAATAGATGAGCCATCCAGTTGGACTACTCCCTTTTCTAAGGGTTCATACCTTAAACCTAACTGATCAGCTACTTGCTTGGGCATCACAGAGCATGTAGCGCCACTATATACCATACAATTGTGCACTAAATTTTTTCCAATAATCAATGAAACATAGAACAGAGGAGGTCTCATGTTCTTACCTTGAGTCGTGGACTCCCCTTTGCTACTGGGATTAGCAACTTTCTCTTGATCATCATTAGCCATCAGGACTCTTTGGGAATCAGTAGCAACTTGTTCAGGATTTACATCCTCAACCAATGCCCTTTTAAGTAGATCAGCCTGTCCCAGAATGCTTAAGGAGTCCCACATGGTCATATTCATGCTCATCCTCTTCATACTATCCATGATGTTGTAAGGCACAGCTGAAGTTACCTTCTGAGGTCCTTTGGCAGCAGTCGATTCTTTAGTCTTATGAGGCTGCTCCTTAACTAGTAAGGTGGCAGCTCCCTTATGTACATTTAGAATGGGTGTGGATGATACTCCTACAGTTGCAGGCCCCTCACTTCTATCAGCTGAGTGCTCCACCTCTAGAGCTCTTTTATTAGCTCGTGTATTGGCTGCAATTGGTGAATCAACATTCACACCACAGAACTCTTCACTCAGCCAATTTAAAAATATAGTCTCATTGAAATGTATATCCGATTGTTGTTCAGGTATATCGACAAGTGCATATAACTATGGAATGGCAGTATTCCATGCCATAGATGCCTAGTTAATTACCCCATTTGAGCATGAGGATGGGTTATGTGCTTGATTGCATGAATGACACCCCTCACTTTCTGTCACAAAGTTATTCTGGGCTGGAACCATATCCTTCACTGGACTTGCAGCATTGAGAGGAGCTGGGTTATAAGATTGGACTGGTCTTTGATTGAAATTTTGTCTCTGATAATCACCTTGATAGGGTTGCCTATTTTGTTGGTACTGATATCCCTGATTTTGATAAGACCAATTTGTATTCTGGCCTTGCGGTTGGTTCTGCTGTTGAAAATTTGGCCTTGCCCCTTGATATTGTTTCTTCATGCTGATCTATTCATTTCCTATGGTTTGTAAAATGCTTTCTATCTTGTGTTGACTAGACTTAACCTCTTGCAATTCATTTGATGGTCCTGAAGCTGACACTCCCTGGCTCTCAACAATGGGTACGGATGGAAGAGCAGGTAAAGGGGCTAAAGATGGCATTTATAGTGGCAAATTTGATTGAATTTCAGGGAAATAGGGCATAGGTGGCCTAGGTACTAACTTGCCTACTTGAATAAGATTATTCTCTGCCTTAATAGCTATGCTATAAGCGTGAGGTAAAGAAATACCCCCCATAAACTATATCATGACTGAAATATCACTATTTAAAATTTTCAAATAGTATAAAAATGCATAATCAGCAGAAGGCCTTACCGTAGCAGGTATTTTGTTCCAAGTCTTTTGAAAACGGGTATTGAAGTCCACCATTTGTTCTTGTTGGGATCTTTTGATGGTTGTTAGTTGCTCTACCAAAGACAAGTGATCAGATTTTTCCTCAAAAAATCTAGTAAATTCATCACCAAGCTCATCCCATATCCTTATAGAACCCACTGGCAAGCTTCTAAACCATTCCAACGCCTTCTTCTTGAAAGATGCAGCCAGCAACCTCATAGCTACATTTTCCTGTGTCACATGATGCACATTGCACAATGCTGCCACATCTCTAATATGCTCAAAAGGTGTCACTTGTCCTTCTCCAGTAAATCCTGATAGCCCTTTTAACGCTGCTAATGGAATATCATCATGTTGCACTATATTTAGGGGGCTACCCTGGTTGAACAGTTCGAAAGCGAAGGCCCTTGGGGCTGCCATCGAGCTGGAATGCATTGGTATGCTTGTTGAAGAAGGACTTGAACTGACTAGTACTGAATTTGAACTTGGCTGAAAGGTATTTGTTGTAGTAGAAAGGCTATTTATCACACAATTGAAACCCCCAACTGATGAGGCAGAAGGTTTTGTTCTAAGAGCAAGAGATGTTGAATGCCTAGCTAGAGAATCTCTTCTTTCTCTTCTTTCGTATGCAAACAATGTCTTGTTACTAACACCAGGTGATGTTGAATGAACTCTAAGAGAAGGAACAGTCCTTCTGAGAGTCCTCCCTCTTCTTCTTGGAGGAGATAAATGTAGAAACTCTACAGCTTTCGAACTTCTAGTTTCTTTCTCATCTAAATAAGAACATTGATCCTTTCCTCTGCGTAGAGTCGCGAGATATGCTTAAAAACAACCTCTAAAAGGCTATTAGCTTACTGTCAGCACATCAAAATAGCAAGGCTCGAGAATTTTACTTCTAATTGGGTCCCACCAGGCATGCCAAAACTGTTATCACCTAAAATTTCACCCTCGTTGAACCTAGTGTCCAACACTCCAGTGTAACATGGGAAGACCTCTAAAGCTAAGGGTCACTTGTAAACAGAGGTCAACCTCCAGAGAAGGCTGGCTTCCTTTTTGTTATCACCTAAACTACTGTTTCTTTGAACGGAAAGGGAGAAGGAAAGTTCATGAAAATGAAACTAAACTTATGGTGATACACCGTATTAATGAGAAATCACGAAATGAACACAGGAAGAACATACACTTGAAAGTTTAAATTTCATTGCTTCACATACTCAGAACAACTTCTTTCATATTTAATGCCTGAGTCCTAACAGGTTTGGCCTACATACACATCTTGGGAAGGAAAGATTAATTTCACAACCTTAAGACATAAGTGAAAAATTATAAAACACAGTTAAAGACTTGCATGTTCGAAAGAAAGATACAAAAATGAGAATCAATGTAAACATGAACACAAGCTTCCAAGGTAAACTTTGTGTTGTATTCAGGATTCCAATTGAGTTACAAAAAACATACATTAATTGAGAAAGGATTGATGAAAAATCACTAACTCCCTTAAATGCATAATTCAAATTGATTACAAAAAGGCAAAAAAGCCTTATATACATACTGTGTCGGCCCCCTTAGGGCTTACAAAAATATTAGGCCCAAAAAGATCAATCCTCAAATCTTTTGATCAAAATTAATGTTGCAGCCTGCGTGTCCCTACTGTGTGTGTCGGTGAAAAGCAACTACCTGGAGAAACCCCTTAGATCTTTTGAAGCTACCAGATGTATTTACTTATGGTCCTTGTGTGTCCACCTACTAAATCCCCCTGTCGAGCGCCTTGAATGCATTTGAGTCCAGAACAGACACACGTTGTATTCATTCCTCATTGACATTCTCCATTCTGCCATGGCTCACCTCCGCTCCCGCTGGTTGGTCGAGTGCTTTCCACGTGGGCTCTGCAGCTGGTCAAAAGTCTTTTTTAAAAAGAATTGCATCTCGGTGAGACACTGAAAGTGTCTTGCCAATGTGATTCCATCATTCTGCAACTATTAGCATAGCATGGATATATCAATGAGAGTCTTTATCGAGCTTTAGAACTCATACCGATGTTGCCTCTATGGTCACCAAGACAAACGCTTGTCGGTAAGACATCATACCAAGTGTACAGCCTCCTCCCGAAGTCTCCTCGAACTTGATATTACAAACCATATCAGCAAGAGTCTGTCGATGTTACCCCGACGCACTTTGTCCTACCGAGATCTTTATTTCCTTCCTTGGCCAAGACCATGGCAAGTCGGGAAGACTCCTGGCGAGACTCCCTATCTCTCGGCAATGAGTTACTTTCTCTTTGGTCGGGGAGACATCTCGCTTTCGCCAAGACATCATGGTGAAACTATTTTCCTTGGCCGAGACCTTTTTCATCTGCAAGAGTTCACCCCGTCGGTGAAACATCTTGGCGAGATCACCTTTCTCTCGGCGAGATTCTTTTGTTTCGCTGAGACCCATGCCAAACTCCCGCATTATTTTGGCTCTTCATTCTGGGGATACTTGGGTGTGTCGGTGAGACATTCACCAAACTCTACTTTTCTGCTCTGGTCATTCTGCATCGACAAGACCCTAGGGCATCTTTGAGACTTCATAGTGACCCCTCCATCCTTTGTCAAAAATAACATCCGGTGTCGAGGCTTCTTTATCTTCTATCAGCAAAACTTTTTCCTATCAGCCAGACCTCTCGCCGAGCACACCAATCTTCCTGAACTCACGTCTTTCAGCCAGACCCCTGCTTGTCGCTGAGACCATATGCCGAGGGCACATCTTATGTCGATGGCAGAAACCCTCTTTAGGTGAGACACCTTTTATCGGGGAGACTCCTGTCGAACCCCCCTTGTTGTCGCCAAGACACTCCATTATTGCTAAGACTCCTTAGTGAGCTCCTTCACTTACCCCAAAGTGTCCAGTCAGTGTGACTTCTCACGTCACTAGGACTTCTTACCAACAGTGTAGGTTATTCTGAAGCCAGTGGTCGCCATGAGTCTCCCCAAATGACGATTGAATGGCCTATCGGCCAAAGAAATCCATGTGATGAGAGGTCATACCAAACCCCTCCTTTCACAACGATAGGCTCCTTAGTGAACACATTAGGCAAGATAGAGACTAGATCATAGCGACCTGTTCAAAACAGAAACAAAACAGAATGTATCCAAGCTGCCAGTCGGCCAGACAGTGAAGATGTCATGCCGACCTGGCTCTAATGGAGGTTGGGCCTGTAACATTTAAGGCATATTTTCAACAAAGAATGCCTCTTAACTGAATTCATTGTGAAACGTCATCAGATGCATGAAGTAACCCTCAATGGAGACATCCCATTTGGCCCTTACAAACATCTACAACATAGATGTCTTGCCTGATTGAGCCTGAGGATGAAAATTAGGTAACAAGTACACCTATGTATCTAGCTTTATATCAAATCTTACTTTGTGGTCCCTAGATGGTAAGTTGTCATGGAGTCCCATAAATTCTAAGATTTATTCATTGTTTTCAAATATATCTAGAATTGGTAGTCCTCGTTGGTCCCAGTCGATGAGTTGAGGGTATAATAGGCTTAATTCATTATTTTGGCCATTGGGGGTGAAACATGTGGATATCATAAAGAGGGAGTTATTCTCAAATAGATCAGTTGTGTCAATGGGGAAGTCATCTAGGGTAGTATCTTGTGATGTTGGTAACCAAGAAGAATCTTCAGCTTGTTTAAAATAAGTTCCCTTTCCAAGAATGTGCACCTTACTAGTAGTACATCTTAATCCAAGATTCTTTGGACATCTCTCAGGAATGATGGGTTCTAGCAAACCATTGTCATTTTGTCCTAGTTTTTCATTCTTGTTGTACCCCCATCCCATCCTTAGTTGTAAACCTTTATTATCCTCTTCCATGGGGAGAATGGGCACAAGTTGATCATCTTGATAGAGCAATTTAGAGATATCTTCCTCATTGGCATCCTCTTTGTTCAAGTCCCCCCACTTGGTGAAGGTGGTAGATGCAAATTTTAATGTTTTGACCACTTTATTGATAGGTGTGGGTTTTCCATGAGATTTTGGAGAAAGAGGTAGCTCTCCCAATAGAAAAGCATTTTTTGTAGTTTATAATCCCCACAACCATCATCCTAGATCATTTCTTTGATGTCGGGTATATTCTTCATAGTGGGAATTTTGGATTTCAAGGTAGATGCAAGGGAATATGGGTCAAAAAATGAGGAGGATGTAGGCCCTTCACCATTCTTGGGGATTTTGGGGATCTTATAGAACTTGGCCTCAAGGTTCTTACAATAGTAGAAAGGCTCAAGATCTCCATGGATAGTAACTTCTTTGTCCTCAAAAGTAAATTTGACACATTAGTGATAGGTTGAAGCTATGTCTTGCATGGCATGAATCCATGGTCAACCAAACAAAATTTTGTAGGGTAGATCAAGTTCTAACACTTGGCATGTGGTCTTAGCAATGGTGGGTCCCACCTGGATGGGTACCTTGATGATGCCTTGCGAGACTCATTCTTGATCATCATATGCTTTGATGGTTGTACTCTTTGTTTTCTCAATAGCATTCACTACATAACCCAAATTTTTAACTAGCTGAAGGGTACAAATATTCAGACCAACACCTCCATCTACTAAGACTCTTTTAACTTTGTTCTTATGAACAATGACCTTAAGATGTAAAGCACGATTATGAGATGGTTATGTTGGTAGGTCTTGTTCTGAGAAGGTAAGAAGATGAGGGGTAGTGATATTCCCTACCATAGCTTGAAACTAATCTAAATCAATATTCTCAGGGACAGATGAAGTGGATAAAACCTTTTCTAGTAGCTCCCTATGTGTGGGGGATAGCCTAAATAGTTCCATAATAGAGATCTATGTGGGGGTCTTCTTAAGTTGGTCGAGGAGACTATAATTGATAGGATTTAATGTTGATAGGGTAGGTTATGCCCTAGCTTGAGATGAATCTCCTTGGATTGTAATCTTACCACATCATGTGGTGACTCCACGCTCCTCACTAGGCCCTTTGATAGTAATCACTATTACAAAATTATCACAAGAGGTGACCACATTGAATATACATGTCCTACATTAGTGTAATTCTTTCCCTTTCCATTGTTTTTACCCTTGTTATGATCTAGAATAGGGTTATTATTTATTTTGAGGTCCTAGTTACCAACTGGTTGATCAATAGATATGTCTCCATTCTCTATAATATATTGGATAGCGTTCTTGAGCTTCATACAATTTGATGTTTTGTATCCTTTGATTCTGTGAAAGTCACAAAGATCCTTTTCATTGTACCAAGGGGGTTTATCTTATGGTTCTTGGTAGTTTTGGAAATTGGGAAGCATGATCAAGTTTGACTCTACCAATTTCAGCATGACATATTCAATGGGTTCCCCCAATGGTGTGTATTTTCATTTAGGGTAGTTATTCCTATTGGGGGTCCGTCTTTATTGAGTTTCGGTGTTATTGATTTGATTATTCTATGGTGATGGTGTGGTTTGTTGTACGGTTGGTTGAGCATTGGTGGGTTGATTGGTGTTTGGAATAGGAGCACTTATGACCACTTTAGCATCCACCACACCATCATTCATCATGTTCTTGCTCTTAGCCTAGACACAGGGCTTGTCGTTTGAACTATTTGATGGACGGTTGTCTCTATACTCTTGAATGTTTCCCTGTGATATTAGGGCCTAGGGATAAGCTCATCACAAGTGGTGATACATTATATCTTTAAGTGGAAGGATATATATATATAGATCAATATTTTCTATGATAATCCCTAATTGTTGTTTGTCAGGAATAGGCCACTTGCTCTTACTAGCTCTCTGCCTCCATCTTTGTAAGAAATTATTAAAGGATTCTCCTTTGTTTTGCTTGAGTGTGTACAACTCCTCTAAGCTAACATCCATGTCAAGATTAAAGGAGAAATTTTCTATGAACCTATCAATGATATCTTGGAAATTTTTAATGCCTAGAGGAAATTGTGAGAACTAATCAATGGCAAGGCTTGTCAAACTTCGTGGAAAGAGGTGCATTTAGTAGGAATCGTTATAGGAAACCTCCATACACATGATGTTAACTTCTTTGACGTGATCCACAGGACTTCCCCTCCCTTTGTATTTATCAAATTTAGGGACCTCAAAAATAGGAGGGAAAGGTACCATTGCGATGTTTCTATCAATTGGGTATGGATACAAGTTTTCTTGTGTATGGGGCTTCTTCGTTTTCCCCATTTGAATGTCCTGCATTTTTTGTGTTAGCACCTTGAGTTGTGATACCATATCATCTTGTGGGTTTGGTGGAGGAGCATATGTTGCATACTATGGGATGGCAGATGAATTGTAAGTGGTATTTTGATATGATAGGGTGTTTTATGGTGTGTAGGGTGGTGTTTAAGACTAAGAAGGTGATGGCATAGTAGAGGTATATGTGCTCCTAATGTTGTTTTGTTGGGGATTATAGTACAAACCATGTTGTTGTTATTGTTGTTGTGCTAGAACTTGTTCTTGTTGAGTGTATTGTTGTGAGCTAACAAGGATTTTTTTTGTGCTTGTTATTGTTGTTGGGTGATTAAGGCTTCTTGTTGAGATTCGCGTTGTTGTTGTTGTTGTTGTTGTGTGATTAAGGCTTGTTGTTGGGCTTGTTGTTGTTGTAACACTTAAGCTTGCACTTGTTGCGCTTACAACGCTTGTTGATAACCCTGTTGTTTTTGTAATGCTTGTTGTTGGGCTTGTTGTTATTGCAATTCTTGAGCTTATGCTTGTTGTTGTTTCAATGCTTGTTGGTAAGCCTATTGTGCTTGTTGCAAAGCTAAAGCATGAGCTTGTTGCACTTGCAATGTGGAACAATTTTTTTGTCTGTATTACGGATTGATTTGAGGTGGTTGATGTGTGTTGAGTGTTTATTGGTTATTTTGAGCTACCATTCCTTGTAAGATAGCCTATTGGGATGGAGGAATGTAAGGTTAGGACCCCATTTGATTTTTCCTATTTTGGGGGACCCATGATAAAGATGATGATGATGCCATTCGGTATGCAATTTCAATGGCACATTCTATCCTTGGATCAATAGATTAGAAGGGTTCCCCTGATCAATGTGTTGAGGGTTCCCTTGTTGTGTTTGATGTGGTACCAAGGGATTACCTTGGTTTATGGGATTTATGATCAATGTGTTTCTTGGATTTGGGTTGATGATGGATGGGTTTGATGTGTTTTGTGCAACCAATGGGTTTGATGAGCCAATAGGATGGTTAGATGAAGATGTGGATGTTGTGCTAATGGTTGATTTTGTGTAAGGGTGTTATTGTACCCTTTTTGGTCTATTTGAGACACTTGGTCTACACTACCTTGCATGACATTGAGCATAGTTGTGGTACTTATGAGGATGGACGAAGATGGTTGCAATCGAAATGTCGAGGTTGTCATGGATTAATGGAATGTAAGTGGTTTATGTATATGTAAAGGGTGCTCAAGAATGGTAGGAGCACCAAATGTTGGTGTCCAAGTGGTGTTTTTGGGAGGATTGGTGTATAGAGTACCCATAAGTGTGTTTCTTTCCAAAGGAAGAGTGTGACCAAAGTCCTTAGCAAGACTAGTTACAAGACTAGGAGTTTGTATTTGACTTGGAACAAAGGAGGGAGTTAGTTGATTCATGGATTGGATTAATCCTTGTGTCAAATTTTGTGTGAGAAAAGTAGGAGCCAAACTTTCTATTGGTTGATGAATTCATTTGTACTCAAGGATTTCTTCCTTAGTAAGCTCAAATGGATTCTTGGTGACATCTTCTACCTCATATTTTAAGGTATTTGTGGTTCTTTTGAGGGGGTAGAATGGCTTCTTCGGTTGAATTCTTGTGGGTTTGGATCACTTCTGGTGGATGTAGTTTTGGATTGTTCCATGATTCTCTTGTGTTATGATCTTGTTGTAACCATAAATTTTGGGTCACCTATGTGATAGGTATGTTGAGATTTATAATGTTAAAACTCTCTAGTTGACTCAAATTTTGGTAAAAGGGACACTCTAAGTTGTTTAGGACCAATGATGTGAATGAGAGATTAAAAGGATGAATGATATAGGGAGATTTATCTTTCTAAACTTTTGGGACAACACTTTTGACTATAGGTTTTATTATTTTGATATCATGGGTAAAGGTGTGAATGAACTTGTAAATCTTTAGGGTAGACTTGTGACCTTTCAAGATAAACTAGTCCACAAATGTGATAACTAACTTAACTAAATGCATGAAAAAGGATCCATTTCACACAAAAAGTAGCTAAGTTAGGGTTTGGGTCGATAAATGTCTAAATCCAAAGTGTTGGTGTGTCCAAAATTTTATAAAGTTTGGTGAAGTGAAATGTGAAATATGGTAAAGGTTGGATGAAATGTTTTTGGCCCAAAATGTCAACCTAGAGTGAACCTTTGTTTTTCAAGATCAAGGTAGTGAGAAAAATTCTATTCCTATAAAGTGAAACAACCCTAAGAACTCAAATGTTTTAGTAAAATAGAACTCAATGATTGTGGGAATAGAATTCAATGATTTTTTATAATAGAAATCAATGGTTTTGGACTCAATGTTTTACAATAGTTTCCTTGTCTCAATTCACTTGTTTTGGGGAGTCAAAGTTTGAACATACATCAATGTGGGGTGTTCATTTGATTTAATCTTTGCTTTACATGAGACTGTTTAATTACCACATCAAGAAAGTCTTAGTTAAAGTTCAAACTAAAATGTCTATGTCAAAGTAAACCCTCATTCCAAAAAGTCCATTATGTGAAAATCAAGATGCCAAGGCCATAATTCCCTAAGTTAACTTTGGAAAGTACGGGTTTAGAAATAAGCCAAAATACTTAGAAGCCTTTAAGGATAGAATCCTTAGGACAAGCATTAGTATCAAGACTTTTCAATGGGTATCCATGATTTAAACCAAAGGGTTTGAAGTTTGATGAATCATGTTGATGTGTGTTTGAAATGTTTTGGAACCAAGAAAAGTATCAAACTGAATCACAAGCAACAACATTCCTAGCTCAAGTGGTACATTTTTCTTAGTAGGCTTGCCTCATGCTCTTTGTAGTAGAAGAGACTTTTTACATGAAATTGAGGAAAGAGTGTAGAGGTATGTTAAGAATGAAGTCTTAACCTCTAAACATTAACCAAAATTGGACATGGCAAGTAACTTCTTGGAAATAAATTCCACTGCACTACTTTGATAAACTCGTTGGATGGAAAACATTAACCACTCCTTAAACAAGGTTCTTATTGAAAACAAGCCATATCCGAAGTGTGTCGCTCTGATGAAAATCATGTGTGTCACTTTGCTATAAAATAGTAACATCAATTGCATTACTATAATGAACATGTCACTATAATGAAAATCATGATGTTAATAAAAAACACTTTAGCATCGCTATTTTAAATATGTGTTCACGAAATTAAAATGTGTAGCTCAATTAATTATGCATCATTGTATTTAAACCAAAGTGTGTCATTGTATAGTGAAGCATTTCAGAGGCATCACTAAATCCATCAATAGTGTCACTATATCTGTAAACACAAGAACATGAAAATATAAAGAGAAATTCATCAGATTTGGTCAACACAACCCTCTTTCTAGTGCCAAAATGTGACCAAAGTCATAGTGTGAACTAAATAAGATAGATCCAAATGAATTTATAGCTTATTTAATCCTCTAAGCAATGATCCCAATAAGATATTTGAAATTCCAAAGAACAATAAATAATTAATCTAACATGATATAAACATGAAAATATAAGATAAATTTATTCTAAGACCTCGAATCTTATCCTATTAGGGGAGTAGTGTCACATTGATGTGGAATGGCGAACCTTTCCCAATACCTTGGATAATATTAGCTTGTTTTAATCAATTTTATTGAACAAAACTGATGAAATCAATGAGATATGAATGTAACATGATATGAAACTAGTTTAACATGATAAAGATGATTTATAAATGCTTGATAAAGTGGATGTAAACTATGCTAAATGTAAAAAAAGTTCAAAGATGCAAGTGATACATACAAACTTATGTTAAAATGTATGAAAACTAAGCTAATATGGAAGTCATTAATGGATGCTTAAGCTAAATATGGACAAATATTAAACTAAAATTCTAAAAAAATTCAATATGGATGAAAGTGAGTATGAATTTCAACAACATAACTTTGCTATCAAAAGATGGATCCATTTCTCTCCAAATAATGATGTATTTATAGGAAAGAAAATAAAAAATCAAGGGCTCAAATCGATTTGATCAATCAATGGTCAATAATGAAAGAAGGATGAAACATGGATCAAGGATTCTCATCAATGGATGAGAATCAACGAATCACATGGATCAAAGAAAACATCAAGGGTTGGGAATGATTTCAACAAACACACTTTGTAACAACTTTGAATGTTTGTTACAAAGTTTGTTTGAAAACAATCATTCACTTTTTTGAGCCAAATAGGAGAATATTCCTATGGAATTTTCCCTATGCAAGTGGATGGGACGGAAAATTACTAAATTTAGTAATTAAAACTAAATTTTAATGTGCAAGTTGGAGAATGTGAGGATATTCATTAAATTATTGATTTATTTAATGAAAAGGGGATGAAAAATATGATATTTAATTAAATATCTTAGGGTTATTTAATTAAATAAGAGGACCTAGGGGTTAAATTAAATAATTTGACTATTCAATTTAAACTAGATGAAATGTTAGCATGAGAGGGTAGGAATTAACCTAATTAGATTAATTAGATTAATAGACAAAAATGATGCATTTAATTAAATAGCTAGGATAATTTAATAAAATAGGACAAAAAGAAGGTGAAATTTAGGACGAAACGATGTTAGTGATCAAATTATGGTGTGTAGCATCATTCAGGACATTTGTAAGTGTCTACATTCATGATACAAAGTAAAAGTCAATGTGTAAATATCATCAAAATTAGATATACAAGAGGCTATCAAAAATGAGGTGATGAATGTGTATACGTAATCAAATCAGGTTTTATAAACATGTGTCTACAAAAGGTGCATGGGCTATCCCTTGCTATGCCGATCATCATGCCAAGACTAGTCCTGGTGACCACCAAATGGATATCTATGACTACCCTCTCCAAGTTTTCTGACCAATGGTGCACCACCTGAAACATTAGGAGCAACCTCGCGCCTATGAGAGTAGTCTGGTTGTCACTACTCTCTAGGGACATCTGTAACGCCCGCTGTGCAAACCCCAAAGAACAACCACACAAAAAGCACACAATTTTTTTTTTTAAACAAATAATCAATATAAAAATATTAAATAATCATATACATAATCATATACTTCATTCTCTTACAACACAAATGACATAACCAACTTTGTTCTTTGGGGCATGCGAGGTCACATCGAATTAAACATTACGAATATCAACGCAGAGATACCATACGAACAATAAGGAACTATAAATGCCAACATAACATGAATTCATAGATTCCATCATAAAGTAATACCATGAGGAATCACATAGCCAAATAAAGATACAAAATTGATAACTACATTACAACATCTTTCAAATTATACATCATATCCATATAGTTTACATCATGGTTCCCAATCATGTGGGATGAATACAATATACAAGAATTATCAACAGAGTATAAAGATCTTTTGATACAAAACTTCAACAGGATGAGATTGGCCAACGAACGTTGATGAGGAACCCAACGGTGTGCGGAGCACGTTCCACCCGACCACCCCCGTGCTAAGAGGTGACAGAGAAGTAACTCCGACCAAGACTGTCAATTGACAAGTGCTGAGGTACAAACATAACAAGAAGTACCAACATAGAGCCATAACACAATACTCCAAATTGAAATTAACCAATACAATAACATCATATCACAGTACCATAAGAGTACAAAATCATAAGTCAAATATCAATGAGACCACACAAGACCACAAAGCACACCAAAGATGTATCAAGGCAATATTCCATAAATCAATATAAGTCCATTCTACAATATTCTAAACCAACTCCCATAACATACTTCCAGAGGAACACAATAAAGTAAAACACCTGGACAACTAGGTGAGAGTGTCATCGCATGGTTCTACATGGGCTATCCTATGCTCTTCCTCCCAACTGTAGGCGCCGGTCCCATCTATGGCTATCCTGTGCCCTTCCTCCCAATTGGAGGCACCGGTCCAAAGGGTAACTCATGCGGAGCCGTAAACCTCTCGTGAAGACGAGGTCACGACCTTGCCGACCACGGCCTTCTCAGCCTTCCATTAGTCTGCAGAAGCACTAATGAAGATGATGCATCCATTTTAAAATCTTATAATGATATTACTACCCAACCCTCCTAAGTTAATTATTAGGTTTTCACTTGATTACTAACTCACTCGTGGGTTATCCTGTACCCTTCCCCTTAAATGGGGCACCGGCCCCCACGAGGAGCCACTCTCCCTAGAGACCCAACCAAAACCAAAAAGTAATAGGGGTTGTACCATTCCAATCATGAACATCGAAATGCAACAATAAAAATAATACGCAAGGCATAACCCATCTCGCAAATAAATACCATAACAAAATCCCACAACTCAGTACACCCCATTCGTAAAATATAACATAACATAAACTCAAGATGAAAAGATATAAATTCAACGAAAATCACAATCCTCTGGAAGACATCAGTTTTTAACACAAATGGGGTTCCCACATCAATGAACTGAAAATTTCCTGAACCCAACTAATTTACAAAATACAACTCACATGGGTACACAAATAACTTATTTAAAATCCACAATAAATTTTGTTTTCACAGTACTCATATTAAAGTAAGAATTAAATAATAGTGCTAACAAAAATACATAAATTATCTTTTAACTGATAATATCATTTGGACATTTATAATTTAAACAAAAAACAAATATAATAGCAATTCCTTTTTCTATTTTTATAATTTTATTACTAAAATAAATTTCTATTTTTTTACTCAAACCAGAATAGAAACAGTCTGATAATATACAAAATTAATTGAACAATTTACCAGTTAAACAAAAATGACTTTCAATATATAATTAAACGAATTCAATAAACACATATACATATATATATATATATATATATATATATATATATAAATATATTTATTCGTTTATTTACAAACAAGAATATTTAATACATAAAAATTTTATCGCCCAAAATTTATATCACAAGTTTCAAATTTTAAAGAATTTTCGTCGCTGTACAAGGCGTAAGTATATGACGCCCGACCCCACGGGCAGTCTACAGACTGTACGCAGCAGTCTGAAAGACTGCCGCAGACAGTCCTTAGACTGCCGCGCGAAGCCACGAACGGTCGAACGGTGGGTACGGCCGAGGCCGAACCACCATTCGGTCGGCTGAAACAAAGATTAAAACAAAATAAAATTTATTTAAGCCATTGGTAATACAGCCGAACACAGGGTTTAATGAATTTTCATTAAATAAATATATATATATAATTACATTTATATGTGTATATATATATATTTATCTATATATATATACATATATATATGTATTTATATATTTCGAATACAGAGCCTTATAACATAAATGTATATATAAACAAAGCAAAAATATATAGATCCAGAGTTCACATTAAGAAAATTATTTCTTTTCCCAATACAATACAACAGTAACAGTGTTTATTCCCAAAACCCAACCAAAATTCATTTAAATAAACAACAATCCCGAACCCCAGAACAAATTTCTTTTGATTGAATAACAGACCAGAAAACATTTCTAAAGATCCGAAGATTTTCTTTTCCACACACATTTAACTTCAAACCCCAGGAAGAAATTTCATTCCCAAAGAACAATTTTTCTTTCATTTGTTGCTACAGAAAGAGAATAATTAAAAATGAGAAAAAGAACCTGGTGTCCTATGCCTATAGAGAATCTGTGGAAGCTTTATCCTTTTTGCAGAGCTAATCCTTTGTTGCCGATTGCTTCCAGCAATAGATCCAGAACCTCCCTCAAACTGAACCGTATTCTTCAATAAATTCTCTAGAACAATAGAAAAAGAATGCAATACTCCTCCAGAATGACAGAAAAAGCAAATGCAAAATTTCTGCAGAATCAGAAAAAGAAAGAGAATGTCATCCCCGTACAAAGAAAAACCCCTAAATAAAAATCAACACTCAGAAAGCCTTTTCAGTTTCCTCTTCCCGTGAATACCAGAAGCCACTTCTCCAGAAATTTAAAAAAAAAATTGTTACCCCCAATGATTCATTTTTTTTGTTGCCTTTTTACATGCATTTGCATTTCATTTTTTTTATCATGCATTTGATTAAAAATTTAAATATATTCAATCCACAAAATTTAACTTTTATTTATTTATTTATCATCTCCACAAACACTTTATTAAATAATCACATGCCCATTAAAATAATTGAAATCAACCATTTGCAAGATTTTCTCAAAATAAATTTAATATTTTCACAAACTACTACTAACATTTGTTTATTTATTTATTTATTTATTTATTATTTTATGCTTTATTTTATTAATTTTTTAATTATTTAAATCACAACATAAAACCATACACCACATTAGATAAGTCATAAAATCACAATAACATACAAAGACCAACGTAACAACAAAATGGCTATGACCAAGACGCACAAAACCAAGAAGGTACAAGACAGTTGACATCTTGGAACAGAGTTACTTCCATGTCACCTTTGTTCAACTTCCTGCCGTTGGGTTGGTTCAATGCTCGCCCAGACCTATCAAAATAGGTGGAATCGAGTTTTATTCCTGCAAAGCCTGCATCCAACAAGGTGATACACAACATACATACATATAATCAATTACAAAGCATCGTGAGAAGGATTTGCAGTGTAGCAGGGCGCTCATGAACGAGTGATGCTACCTGTCCCCTCACCAAATCATATCATCGTCTATTGCATTATAGAATTACATTAATTCACATCAACATCATCAATTGCTATTCTCTAGTCTACTGCATTTCCAATTAACTCCATCAAAACAATCGTAATAAAAATGTCATTATAATATCCATGGCATCATAAGAGTAATATAATCAGTAACAATCTAAGCTACCACAACATAACATCAACAGTATCATCAAAACCACAATGTGCCAAACAAAACCACAAAGAATGTCAAGAACAAGCAGCAACATGAGGGGTATTACATCCTCCCCCCCAAGAATTCAGGTTACTCCTGGAAGCTAGTAAAAAGATAAGGATAAGAATCCCTGATACGAGAGGCATCCTCCCATGTAGCTGAAGCCTCGTCATTCGGGTCCCACTGAACCCGTACCTGATCAATTTCTCTGCCTCTGAGGGTAAGTCACTGACGCTGAAGCACGGCCACGGGCTCGAGAGCCAGCTGCCCGTCCTCGACTTGAAGAGCATTCCAATCAAGAACATGAGTAACATCAGGAAAATATGGTCTAAGAATAGAAACATGAAATACATCATGGATCCGCGACAAACTGGGTGGCAAAGCTAAGTGGTAAGCAACGGGTCCAATCCGCTCTAACACCTCAAAGGGTCCAATGAAGCAAAGTGCAAGCTTCGAACCCTTTCCATAACGAATAGGGCTCTTCTGCGGGTGCACTCGAAGGAACACCCGGTCACCCACTACAAACTGTCGATCAACTCTATGAGCGTCAGCATACCTCTTCTGTCTATCCTGAGCAGCTACAAGATGCTCCCAAATGCGAGCCACCTACTGCTCCATATCTCTAAGCATTTCGGGTCCAAGAAGCACCCTGTCCTCCAACCGATCCCAACTCAAAGGAGTACAACAAGGATGACCGTACAAAGCTTGAAAAGGAGCCATACCAATGGAACTATGGTACCCATTGTTATATGCAAACTCGACCAAGTACAGATAGTCCTCCCAACGTGATTGCTGGTCCATGACATACATACGAAGCATATCCTCTAGCACCTGGTTAACTCTCTCAGTTTGACCATCAGTCTCAGGATGGTAGGCAGAACTGAAATTCAACTTAGTTCCCAAAGACTGCTGCAAAGATGTCCACAACGCAGACATGAATACCGGATCTCTGTCAGAAATGATCCTCTGTGGTATCCCATGCAATCTAACTATATCATTCATGAACACCTTAGCAACATAAGATGTCGTATACGAAGATCGAACAGGGGAAAAATGAGCTACCTTAGTCAATCTGTCGACAGTGACCATAATAGCGTCATGTCGTCTAGATGACATAGGCAACCCAACAATGAAATCCATGGAAATAACATCCCATCTCCATTCCAGAACAAGGTGAGGCTATAGCAACCTTGCTGGATGATGATGTTCAGCCTTTACTCTCTGACATTCAAGACATCGAGCCACAAAGTCAGCAATATTCCGCTTCATTCCTGACCAAAAATAAAGTGAACGCAGATCCGCATACATTTTCTTAACTCCAGGATGTGCTGTGTAAGGTGCTCAATGACCTTCTGTCAAAATCAGGGTACGAAGACCCTCTGAAGGAGGTACATACAACCATCCAGAGAAATGCAAAGCACCATCTGAATCCAACAAGTAACCAACAAATTTCCCTTCCAAAGCTCTGCCTGATTCTACCTCAGCTTTCACCTCTGAATACCAACTATCTGAAGAAAGGGTTGCGAGAATCTGACTCTTCAAATCCACCTCAAGAGTCATTGCAGAAACCTCATGTCTACGTCGACTTAGAGCGTTAGCCACCACATTTTCCATACCCTGAATGTACTTCACCTCAAAATCGTATTCACACAAAAATTCCATCCACCTCCTCTGTCTTGCATTCAAATTCGGCTACGTGAAGATGTATTGTAAACTCTGATGATCTGTATGCAACTCGAACTGGTGCCCTAACAAGAAGTGCCCCCATCTCACAAGAGCATGAACAACTACGACCAACTCAAGGTCATGTGTGGGATAATTGAGTTCATGATCCTTTAGTTTCCAAGATTCATAGGCAATCACTCTCCCATCCTGCATCAACAAGGCTCCAAGACCTTCCAAAGAGGCATCTGTACAAACCACGAAATCACTTGTAGGATCCAGCACTTCCAAAATTGGAGCACTAGTCAGTTTTTCCTTAAGAGTTTGGAAAGCTAACTGACACTGCTTGGTCCAAATAAATTTATTTCCTTTCCTCTGAAGTGATGTGATAGGATGCGCAATCCTCGAAAAGCCCTGCACGAATCGCCGATAATACCCAGCTAGTCCCATGAAACTGCGAATTTCTGAGACATTAGTGGGCATGGGCCAATCCATGATAGCCTAGATCTTAGCAGGATCAACAGAAATTCCCTCACCAGAAATCACATGCCCCAAATACTGAACTTCAGTCTTATAAAAGTCACACTTTTCCAGATTGGCATATAACTGGTTGTCCATTAAGCACTGCAAAACTTGCTTTAGGTGCACCTCATGTTCCTCCATAGACTTAGAATAAATCAAAATATCATCAAGAAACACGAGGACAAACCTATCCAAGTAAGTTCGAAACACCCCATTCATTAGACTCATAAAGACTAAAGGTGCATTCGTTAACCCGAACGGCATCACTGTGAACTCGTAATGTCCGTACCGAGTGCAAAATGCAGTTTTATGAATGTCGGCCTCTGCTATCTACAACTGATGATACCCAAATTTGAGGTCGATCTTGGAAAATACCTTTGCCCCTTTTATCTAATCAAAGAGATCATCAATCCCGGGAAGGGGATAACGATTCTTTACTGTTACCTTGTTCAATTGTCGGTAATCGATACAAAGATGGAGAGAACCATCCTTCTTTTTGACAAAGATCACTGGTGCTCCCCAAGGAGAAACACTAGGGCGGATAAACCCCTTAGCCAACAATTCCTCTAATTGCAGCCGAAGTTCTTGGAGTTCCTACGTGGTCATCCTGTATGGAGCCTGAGAGATAGGCTCGACTCCAGGAACCAGATCTATCCTGAAATCCACCTCTCGCTTAGGAGGCATACCTGGTATCTCACTAGGAAAAACATCAGAAAACTCTGTAAGGAGAGGGTAATCCTTCAATGACACCTCACGGCTAACCTCAGACTCAAGGTCACTAACCGACACTGCAAAGAGATGACAACCCTGACGATAACACCTTTTTAACTGCATAGCTAAGATCATTCTCAAAGAAACAGGCCTCTGAACACCCACAATTTCCACCTCTTTTCCAAAATCATCCACACACCGCACTGCTTTGCAGCGACAATCTATCAAAGCACGATGTGAGCTTAACCAATCCATGCCCAAGACTACATCATAAGAACCAAGTGGAAGAATTCTGAGGTCCACCTTAGTCGACATTGCCCCTAACTCTAACCTACAACCCTACACAAGCTTCTCGACCATAACCTTAGATCCTGAAGCTAATTCAACCTGCCACTTTTTGCTTTGCTTTATTGCCCCCAGTTTACATCGCTCGACAACTAAAGGAGATATGAAAGAATCAGATGCACCAGAATCAAAGAGTACTGAAATGCTAGACTTATGCAATAAACCTATAGTCTCAACGACGGTGCTCTGATGATCCACCTGACGATTATCCACTGTTGTGAAGACTCGGTGAGATCTCCTTGCGTCTCCCACTGTTGGTTCAGACATAGCTAGTTTCTGATTAAACTCTAAAGCGCTCTTCTGAGGACACATCCTAGCAATATGCCTCTGTTGTCCACACAAAAAACATCCAGAACCTTGACCAAAACCTCTTCCCCCGAATGGAGCATTCGATTTCTGGAAGCTCCCACCACTAGGTGGAGACTGAAAACTCAATGCAGGCTACTGTGCATAGTTCCAATTCTGATCCCTGGGAAACTGAAAGTGGCCACCATGCTAAGAAGTAGTATTCTGGTGCTTCAGTTGAGATTGTTGCTGCTGACCCCCTTTTGAAGGCACAAAACGGCTCTTAGAAGGCCCTGCTGCCTGTGTCTGACCCCCCCGAGAACCAGCTCTAAGAGTTGGCACACTACCAATCTGCACTCCTACATGACCACCCAATGCCATAGCCAAGTTTTCTTCCACCAAACGAGCCTTTTCGACAGCAACTTCCATTATCTTTAGTTTGAAGACTTGTACGCCACCACTGATGCGAGCGTTCAAGCCTCGAACAAAAATGATGTACCAACATCCCTTCATCATGACTAATCCCTGCATACTATTTCAGTTAATAGAAGTGTCGTTCATACTGCTCTACTGACATTGCCATTTTCTTAAGATCATGGAATTCATCTGCCCTGCGCTGCCTCCAATGATCTGAGAGAAAGCGAGCCCTGAACCTTTCCAAGAAAAACTCCCAAGTGACCATACTGATATCCATATGCAACTTTTGTTCCTCTAGCTGCTACTAAGTGGACGCGAAACCCTGCAAAATGCATAACAGCACACCAAGCCTTGGTATTACTACCATAGGGGTGCATTGCAAAGCATCGACCCAAATCAATTAACCATGTCTCGGCTTCCAACCCTCCTCCAGAGCCATCGAAGGTAGGTGGATGAACCCTCATCAAATCCCTCATATGGCCTGCTAATAAAGCATCTTGATCGACTGAAGCTCCCCTATGCCTTGGAGACCTTTCTCTTTCTCTCTCAACCCGCTGATCCCCATCAGGTCTAGGGCCCAATCTATCAAGAAGCTCACCCAGAAAATGCTGCAACTGACCATCCAACCCCGGCTGTTCTGGGTTTTGTCCACCACCCGACGGATTGTTCTGAGAATTTTGTTGCTCCTCAGACTCAAGGCCGTCAGAACTTGGCGGTGAAGGACTCGGTTGGTTGGCTCCACGGCCACCACCTCGGCCTCTACCTCTGCCTCTAGGCATTGTTCTGCACAACAAGACAAAGGTACATATGAGCTCAAGAGCCAAAACGCAAAGGTTGCCTAAAGGACATAACTACCCAGAGACCCCAGCGTTTGCAACCTGGCTCTGATACCAAGTTCTAACGCCCGCCGTGCAAACCCCAAAGAACAACCACACAAAAAGCACACAATTTTTTTTTAAAAAAAAAATAATCAATATACAAATATTAAATAATCATATACATAATCATATACTTCATTCCCTTACAACACAAATGACATAACCAACTTTGTTCTTTGGGGCACGCGAGGTCACATCTAATTAAACATTATGAATATCAATGCAGAGATACCATACGAACAATAAGGAACTATAAATGCCAACATAACATGAATTCATAGATTACATCATAAAGTAATACCATGAGGAATCACATAGCCGAATAAAGATACAAAATTGATAACTACATTACAACATCTTTCAAATTATACATCATATCCATATAGTTTACATCATGGTTCCCAATCATGTGGGATGAATACAATATACAAGAATTATCAACAGAGTATAAAGATCTTTTGATACAAAACTTCAATAGGATGAGACTGGCCAACAAACACTGATGAGGAACCCAATGGTGTGCAGAGCACGTTCCACCTTACCACCCCCGTGCTAAGAGGTGACAGAGAAGTAACTCTGACCAAGACTGTCAACTGACAAGTGCCGAGGTACAAACATAACAAGAAGTACCAACATAGAGCCATAACACAATACTCCAAATTGCAATTAACCAATACAATAACATCATATCGCAGTACCATAAGAGTACAAAATCATAAGTCAAATATCAATGAGACCACACAAGACCACAAAGCACACCAAAGATGTATCAAGGCAATATTCCATAAATCAATATAAGTCCATTCTACAATATTCTAAACCAACTCCCATAACATACTTCCAGAGGAACACAATAAAGTAAAACACCTGGGGAACTAGGGGAGAGTGTCATCGCATGGTTTTGCATGGGCTATCCTGTGCTCTTCCTCCCAACTGGAGGCGCCGGTCCATAGGGTAACTCATGCGGAGCCGTAAACCTCTCATGAAGACGAGGTCATGACCTTGCCGACCACGGCCTTCTCATCCTTCCATTAGTCTGCAGAAGCACTAATGAAGACGAGGCATCCATTTTAAAATCTTATAATGATATTACTACCCAACCCACCTAAATTAATTATTAGGTTTTCACTTGATTACTAACTCACTCGTGGGTTATCCTGTGCCCTTCCCCTTAAACGGGGCGCCGGCCCCCACGAGGAGCCACTCTCCCTAGAGACCCAACCAAAACCAAAAAGTAACAGGGGTTGTACCATTCCAATCATGAACATCGAAATGCAACAATAAAAATAATACGCGAGGCATAACCCATCTCGCAAATAAATACCATAACAAAATCCCACAACTCAGTACACCCCATTCGTAAAATATAACATAACAGAAACTCAAGATGAAAAGATATAAATTCAACGAAAATCACAATCCTCTGGAAGACATCAATTTTTAACACAAATGGGGTTCCCACATCAGTGAACTGACAATTTCCCGAACCCAACTAATTTACAAAATACAACTCACATGGGTACACAAATAACTTATTTAAAATCCACAATAAATTTTGTTTTTATAGTACTCATATTAAAGTAAGAATTAAATAATAGTGCTAACAAGAATACATAAATTATCTTTTAACTGATAATAACATTTGGACATTTATAATTTAAAAAAAAAACAAATATAATAGCAATTCTTTTTTCTATTTTTATAATTTTATTACTAAAATAAATTTCTATTTTTTTACTCAAACCAGAATAGAAACAGTCTAATAATATACAGAATTAATTGAACAATTTACCAGTTAAACAAAAATGACTTTCAATATATAATTAAACGAATTCAATAAACACATATACATATAAATATATATATATATATATTTATTTATATATTATATAAATATATTTATTCGTTTATTTACAAACGCGAATATTTAATACATAAAAAATTTATCGCCCAAAATTTATATCACAAGTTTCAAATTTTAAAGAATTTACGTCGTTGTACAAGGCGTAAGTATATGACGCCCGGCCCCGCGGACAGTCCTTAGACTGCCGCGCGAAGCCACGAACGGCCGAACGGTGGGTACGGCCGAGGCCGAACCACCATTTGGTCGGCCGAAACAAAGATTAAAACAAAATAAAATTTATTTAAGCCGTTGGTAATACGGCCGAACACAGGGTTTAATGAATTTTCATTAAATAAATATATATATATAATTACATTTATATGTGTATATATATATATATTTATCTATCTATATATATATATATATGTATTTATATATTTCGAATACAGAGCCTTATAACATAAATGTATATATAAACAAAGCAAAAATATACAGATCAAGAGTTCACATTAAGAAAATTATTTCTTTTCCCAATACAATACAACAGTAATAGTGTTTATTCCCAAAACCCAACCAAAATTCATTTAAATAAACAACAATCCCGAACCCCAGAACAAATTTCTTTTGATTGAATAACAGACCAGAAAGCATTTATAAAGATCCAAAGATTTTCTTTTCCACACATTTAACTTCAAACCCCAGGAAGAAATTTCATTCCCAAAGAACAATTTTTATTTCATTTGTTGCTACAGAAAGAGAATAATTAAAAATGAGAAAAAGAACCTGGTGTCCTGTGCCTGTAGAGAATCTGTGGAAGCTTTATCCTTTTTGTAGAGCTAATCCTTCGTTGCCGATTGCTTCCAGCAATAGATCTAGAACCTCCCTCAAACTGAACCTTATTCTTCAATAAATTCTCCAGAACAATAGAAAAAGAATGCAATACTCCTCCAGAATGACAGAAAAAGCAAATGCAAAATTTCTGCAGAATCAGAAAAAGAAAGAGAATGCCATCCCCGTACAAAGAAAAACCCCTAAATAAAAATCAACACTCAGAAAGCCTTTTCAGTTTCCTCTTCCCGTGAATACCAGAAGCCACTTCTCCAGAAATAAAATAAAAATAATTGTTACCCCCAATGATTCATTTTTTTTGTTGCCTTTTTACATGCATTTGCATTTCATTTTTTTTATCATGCATTTGATTAAAAATTTAAATATATTCAATCCACAAAATTTAACTTTTATTTATTTATTTATTTATCATCTCCACAAACACTTTATTAAATAATCACATGCCCATTAAAATAATTGAAATCAACCATTTGCAAGATTTTCTCAAAATAAATTTAATATTTTCACAAACTACTACTAACATTTATTTATTTATTTATTATTTTATGCTTTATTTTATTAATTGTTTAATTATTTAAATCACAACATAAAACCATACATCACATTAGATAAGTCATAAAATCACAATAACATACAAAGACCAACGTAACAACAAAATGGCTATGACCAAGACGCACAAAACCAAGAAGGTACAAGACAGTTGACATCTTGGAATGGAGTTACTTCCATGTCACCTTTGTTCAACTTCCTGCCATTGGGTTGGTTGAATGCTTGCCCAGACCTATCGAAATAGGTGGAATCGAGTCTTATTCCTACAAAGCCTGCATCCAACAAGGTGATACACAACATACATACATATAATCAATTACAAAGCATCGTGAGAAGGATTTGCAGTGTAGCAGGGCGCTCACGAACGAGTGATGCTACCTATCACCTCACCAAATCATATCATCATCTATTGTATTATAGAATTACATTAATTCACATCAACATCATCAATTGCTATTCTCTAGCCTACTGCATTTCCAATTAACTCCATCAAAACAATCGTAATGAAAATGTCATTATAATATCCATGGCATCATAAGAGTAATATAATCAGTAACAATCTAAGCTACCACAACATAACATCAACAGTATCATCAAAACCACAATGTGCCAAACAAAACCACAGAGAATGTTAAGAACAAGCAGCAACATGAGGGGTATTACAACATCCTTGTGGGAAAGTGTTTTGTAGTATGATGCCTCTTATGCAAGGTCTCTATACATACATTCTGACAACACCTAACCCTGCATTGCTACTATGATGGCCTCTAAATGTTGTCATCGTCCAGTCTCCTGGGCCAGTTGGAGATCCAACTACTGTCGCAACTGTCGCTCATAATCCCTGTTATCTATCACCATCTATACCTACTACAACACTAATCTCTGTCAGATGTAAGGTCCTGAATCTATATATCACAGGGATCCTGACCTTGCTCCTATTGTTGTGGAGGCTACTGATGTTGATGTAGTGATGGTGGTGGTGGTGGGGATGGCTTTAGTACCTGCATCCTAACCTCTCAATCTACCCCATGCATACCCTCTGGTTGGATTTTTCAAAGCGTTTAGGGGCCACCCACCATGTATCATAACCTAGGATAGTACCTGCATCATGCTATCCTCCGTCATACACCCAGGGTTGAGCCACATGCTATTTGAACTCATCTATAGCCACTCGAGGATGAATCTACGGGCTCCAACCTATCTCTCTCTGTGTCTTTGCAAAAATGGTTGTGTAGTCATATGGGGGTACATCCTATGTCTCCCCAAACTAGCGAGTTACTCGATCTAGAAAATAATGCTCAACCATCTAATGCTCCCGACCCTAGATGTATCGGGTCTTTCTAGAAAAGAATAATTGTTGGTGATCATCATACCATGGTGGTACCTAAATCCATGTCCTCCACCTAAACATGATCATGTCATCTATGGCTCTCCTCCAATATGGAATCCTTGTCGACCCCATGTGCTACAAGGCCATCACTGCTAGGTATCTATATACAAATGGGTTGTCTAGATTAATTTACGCTAAAGCAACAATGGATCTCAGCACAACAATGTGCTCCCATGCCAATATATGTAATAATATGACCCTAACTTCTATGCTCCTCCCATGACAGTACATAGCCTCATGCATATCATGGTACATTGTTGTGAGCATAATGAGACTTCATGCATACTGAGTCATCCTTAATAGCATGTCATGTCATGTTAGTCCCTAACCTAGACTGAAACCTTTACCCCATCGGTCTGGGGAAATCAAACCAGAGATCAAGGCACCTAAAACTAATCTGAAGTCTAAAACCTATCCTCAAAACTGCTCCAATTCAATCTAGGAGCTCACTAGAATGATATCATCTACCTGGAGGATCTCAAAGCATGCATCCATCCTAGAAACTATGTCTAGATGACTCACTCCCCATGGATGGGAAGTCGTTGAATCTACCATACTTCCTCTAATGTGATGATAGCCTTGCTAGTGGGGAGGTGGAATGTAGAAGTCTCACTATGCTAGCGCTCCACCAACATCATCATCATGGCTAAGTGAGTTTGAACCTCAACCATGTACGCAATGAATAATCCAATGACTCCTAGGAGATCCTGTTGCTCTACTATGAAATACTATGCCTCTACGAGAATGCCAAGTTGATGCTCTTGGGACATGAGAGGTTGTATAGCCTCTTACACGCATGAAGTGTATAGTGTCAATTTGGCTAAAAAATGATTAGAATTTGAGTTTCCAAGTCCTAAATTTACAAAAGCATTGCTATTTTCAATAGCATCACTTTATCCTTCTACAATTATGTCACCATTTTGTAGGCATGTCACTATATTGCAATAGTGAGTTGACATTATGGGCATGTTTCCTTAACCAAAATCCTTGGCACATCGATCTAAAGCAATTGCATCGCTATTTTTAATAGCATCGTTGAACCCTAAACCCTTGACCCATCACTATTTTTCGCTAGTGTCACCCTAAATCAATAACGACTCTAAAACCAAATCCCTCGATGCATTGTATTTTGACAAATGCGTTAGTATAGAATCAAATGCATCATCGACAGCTTCAGAAGCATCACAATGTAGCGACACTAATCAGAAACCTAGTTTAACCCCTAATAAATGCAATACAAGTGTGAAAAACAAGGAAAGATTTGAAGCACATACCTGGGTTTATTGGGCATTGGTACTCTCGAACTCTCTCTGTGAGGTGTGTAGGAAGCACGTAGTGAGCCATTATTTCTGTGGATCAGAGAAAAAATGCAACAATTCGCTAGAAGACAAGAGTGCAAATGAATTAAAAATGTCCCTTTAACCTCTATTTAAGCCTAAAAATTAGGGTTTTTTACCATAATTTGAGGGAAAAATGAGGGTTTTGATCTTGTTTTGTTCGTTTCTACGCTATGGGGCATATTTTGAGACATTTTTTGTGTTTCTAAGTTTTTTTAGTATCCTAGAACCTCTTTTGGCACTTGAATCAATGTTAAACCTTTGTTGTGACATCAACCTAAAATTTCAAATTTCTGCTCGATCTCTCGAGGGAGAAAGGTACGAGCATAATTCCTTTCATTGGTGCAACAATGGGGCATCCAAAAAATCAATAATTTTAAATTTTTTGATCTAAGTAGCAACATTCATCCGAAAAGTGCCAGTCTTTGAACCAATGTAGCATGTAGCTTGCTTCAAAGAGGGGCAAAATGTAGACACGTAAAATTGTCTTGAATGATAAATTACACACTTGAATCTGGTTAATAACATTATTTCGTCTTAAAATTTATCTCTTTTTTTACTATTTAATTAAATGATCCTACTTATTTAATTAAATTCATCAACTTCCCCTATTAATCAAATGATCATATGACTAATTCATACCTTTTCACTTTAATCCCCATCTTATATAATTGAGTAATGCAAATTATTTGATTAGATTGCTTATGTCCTCTCATTTCATTAAATATTCTTAATTATTTAATTAAATTTCATTTGAACCCCTTTTCATTAAAAGAATTAATTATTGTAGTGTAGGAAAAAAGCATCCTTTTTTCACACGTAATATGGGAATAATAATTAAATTAATGAGCTTAATTATGCCTTAATTTAGTGTTATAATATTATTTTCATATTCACATTAAGTTTAGGGACCTTTCAAACTAAATGGACTTATTTTTTGCTTATTTAGGGTGTTGTAAGGTATACCTTTACACTTTCACACTAATCTAGGGATTTATTAATAGATTGAGGTTAATTTTCCTCAATTGGTCCCTTTAATTCAAATACAATCCTAATTAAATACAAATTCCGAGGGATAAAACTAGACATTCATAAATGATATTACACAACACGAAACTTTGGAACATGTGTGTCCTAGGTAAGTGACCTAGGACCCATTCTCCATAGGGCAAATGGCTCCTCACTTAGGCCTAGGACCTTGATTTTACATAATTTTTAACATTGCCCGATGTGTGTCCTAGATAAGTGGCCTAGGACCCATTTTACCTATAGTGAATGGGTCCTCACGTAGACCTAGGACCCCTCTTATGAATATTTCTTTGGTGGTATTTTAATGGTTTCAAATCTATAATTCAATGTTGGATTGTGATATTTGAATTTTGAGAAATAATCTTAAGATATGTATAAATATAAGGTTATTTCACTAAGTTTCATCCTAAGAATCTAAGCAATCTTTATGAGATCAAGTGTTCATATTCCAAGCAAGGAGCAAGCAAGAGTGAAGTCTTGGAGCAACATTATAGTGTTTTTTTAGGTCTTCAAGCTCATTTTGTTATCAAAGATCAAGCACTATTGAAGAAGTGATGATAGTTGTCTATGGAAAATCATAAGGGAATCTAGGTTTGGGAGAAACACAAGATATTCAATGAAGCCTAATGACTTGTTTCCTAAGTGATTCCATCTTTTATGATCATTCTATTTTCAGCCTAAAGAGAGGTATAGTCAATTTTTTATGAATTATTAAGGGGATTTGAGGTCTCCTAAATTAGGTCTTATGCATTGTTCATGTTTCATTTTAGCATCAAACTATTCTAACACACTTGAGTATGGTTTCTTTGTATTATTATAAATCTTAATCTTAAACACACTGAAGATTAGGATCACACACACATTTCATGTCTTATATTTCCATTTATCATCAAGGTTTAATTACCAAAATTAGGGTTTGACCAAGGAAATCCTCTATCCATCAACAAACATCAAATTTTTTTGGCATATTTTTGATAGATTTGGATCCGAGAGTGGGTATTTCAAGTTACAGGAAGGAATTGTAGGTCTAGAGCTTCAATTTCAGATTCAAAGTTTTTTGGAAGAGCCTACCAAGACCCATTCACCATAGGGTGAATGAGTTCTTGTTATGGTTACATAGGCAGCAAGTTTTCGTAGTTCCTAAACTTCAAGTTCAAATTCAAAGTCTCCTGGAAAAGTATACCAGGACCCATTCACCATAGGGTCATTGAGTCCATGTTAGGGTTGCAGAAACAACAAGTTTTGATAGGTGCACATAATTTATTACCTTTAATTTTTCTAGAAATTTTACTATTTCCTTGTGTTTTATGTTAAATATCTTTGATGCACTTTGTAGATCTAAATTTAGAGTTGTTTTGCTATTTCAAATCTTTCTCCCCAAAGTGCTATTTGAACTAGATCCCTATCCTAGAAAAAAGGGAAATCAAAAGATTCACATCTTGGGTTGACTCACCTAAGGGTTGTTAGTTAATGTTTGATGTGAATCTCATTTCCTAATGAATTGAGAGAATTAGAACACCCTTTTCCCTCTTTGGATCTAGTTTTCCATTTTAGGAAGCCTTAGGAACCCTCCTATTTGAATACTATCTTTATTCATTTTACATCCATTATTAAGCTTTTTCATCCATATTTAGCATAGTTTCATCAATACTAGTGTATTTTTTCATCAATAGAGTTCAATTAGATGCTCATTCTATCATAGGTAAATGCTTTCCATTCCATATCAATGCAACACCAATCCCCCAATGGAATAGGGTTTATTTTAGGATCTTATTTTAACACACTTGAGTATGATTTCTTTGCATTTTTAGAAATATTAATCTCAGACACACTTAAGGTTAGAATCACACACACGTTTCATGTTTCAAATTTCCATTTATCATCAATTTTTAATTACCAAACTTAGGGTTTGACCGAGGCAAACCCAAATCCACCAATAAACATCAAAAACAAATTCTAGATTCTTGACAGATCCAGATCCGAGAGTGGGGATTTCAAGCTATAGGAAGGAATTGTAGGTCTAGAGCTTCAATTTTAGATTTAGATTTTTCTAGAAGAGCCTACCTGGACCCATTTTCCATAGGGAAAATGAGTCCCTATTAGGGTACATAGGAAGCAAGTTTTCACAATTCCTAAGCTTCAAGTTCAGATTCAGAATTTCCCAGAAAAGCATACTAGTTGGACCCATTCACCATAGGGTGAACGAGTCAATTTAGGGTTGGAGAAACAAAATTTTTTGATAGGTGAACAACATTTATTACCTTCAATTTTTCCACAAATTTTAGTGTTTCCTTTTGTTTTATGTTAAATCTCTTTGATACACTTTGTAGATCTAAATTCAGAATTGTTTTTCTATTTCAAATCTTTCTCACCAAAGTGTTATTTGAACTAGACCCCTGTCCTAGCAAAAAGGGAAATCAAAATATTCACATCTTGGGTTGACTCGCCTAAGGGTTGTTAGTTAATTTTTTATATGGATCTCATTTCCTAATGAATTGAGAGAAGTAGGATACCCTTTTCCCTCTTTGGATCCAATTTTCCATTTTGGGAAGCCCTAGGAACCATCCTATTTCCCTTCATTTAAATTATTTAATGATAATCCTATATTCACTCAACTTGGACAATTAATTTTTTTTTTTAATGAACTAATTACTAATTTTCCCTCACCCATCCACTTGCATGGGAATATTCCCTTGGAATATTCTCCCATTTGAGCTCCAAAAAAAGGAATATTCTTTCCTAACAAACTTTGTAACAAACTTCCTAAGTTTTAGGAAGTGTTCTTCCTTCGATCATTGTGAGTCATTGACTAACTCTTTGATCCATGTTATCCACCATTTTCATCCATTTATGAGAATCCTTGATCCATGCCTTTACCTCTAATTGCATCTCAACCACTAATTGATCAAATCAATCTAGGCCCTTGATTCCCCATTTTCTCATATAAATACCTCACATTTTAGAGATAAATGGTTCCACTTCCATCAAAGAAAATTTATGTTGCACATTTGAATACTATCTTTGTTCATTTTACATCCATTATTAAGCCTTTTCATTCATCTTTAGCATAGTTCATCAATACTAGCTTGGTTTTTCATCAATGGAGTTTGATTAGATGCTCGTTTTATCAAAGGGATTAGGAAAGGCTTGCCATTCCATAGAAATGCATCACCAATCCCCCAATGGGATAGGGTTTGAAGCATTTAGCTAGGTTTCATTTATGCATTTCTTTAATGTTTTGTTTCAACGGCTTAGACTTGGTTAATGGTTTTCAAATATTTCATTGGGATTGTAGCTTAGATAGTTAAATAATGATTAAATTTGAATGTATCTGGTGTACTTAGCTATTACTATGTTTAAAATCACAGATACCATCAAGGACCTTTCCATGTACATTACTAAGTTATTTCATAACACATATAGAAACACCATAACATCCATATCCTTTACATCTCATTTGTAAGCCAATTAACTTCCACTTATTTATCCCCAGGTCTTATTGATTGGGATCAACAAAAAACACTTATTTTGGACATATTTGGAAATAATGGCACTATTTCTAAGTTTATGGGACTTTTATATGGAATACCAATTGGAGACCACAAATAATTATCTCAAGATGTACAAGTATACTTTGGGGGAATATATCCTATAGTCATAAAAGAGAAAACAAATTAACAAAAAAAGATCCCTTAGTGAAATTCACAATGTGGCAATCTTGAATTGTGAAAAAAAAGGATGTATCCAAGGGTAAAATCCTCTCTAAGGTGTTTAAGAATGAAGGATTTATCCTCCCTAGTATTGGTAAACATCAAGAGATATCATTAGTTCTAGTAGAAGCATTGGAGGAAATAAACATTGGAACAATTGACAATCCCAAAGTCGCATTCTTTGTTGCACCACCAATAAATGAAGAGAAAAAGTACTTCAAATCATTACTTAAGTCATATGTGTATATTCAAGGATTAGATACAATATTAGTATTCCATCATTTGATGATCTACACAAAGGCTAAACTTATAAAACATAAACTATGTAAGATGTATCCATAGATTGTACTATTAGTTTATGTGGAACTATATAAACTTCTAGATGTTGGATTCTTAAGGCCTATAGATTATTTAGAATGGGTTTCAAAACTTGTACCTATTTCAAAGCCAACTAGGGGCACTCATATATGCATAAATTTTACAGATGGGTATGTGTAGGATCATCATGGAAAAAGCAGACCTTTAAGTGGTGAAAAATTCAAAAAAATCAGAGCTAGGCAACTTGATGTAAAAATTTGAATAAGTTATCTATATTATTCCAAAAATATGTAAGAATAGAATCACTAAAAAATTGAATGTATTTTCTAAACTACTAGGTTTATTTTTTTTTTTAAATCTATTTGGTGAAAATTTGAAATTTCAATGCAGTAGTACTTAAATTTCAGGGAAAAATAAGAAGTAGGTGTCTGTCTAACCACCCTAACAACAATAAAATGATAATATTTTTTTGTGAGATTTTAGATATAAGTAGAGGACTCATGTCCTGATGTGATGTATATTTTTTTGTAATTTTTTTCCAAGTAAATAATTAATTATGATTTTTTTATTACAAATTTTTAAAAATATAAAAACCCGTATGTTTGACCACCTTAACTTGGTCAAAAATTTATGAAATTCATTTTTTTTTTCTTAATCATATAGTATGTGAAGCATAGAATGTGACGCATGTTTCAGATTCAAAAAATGTGATATCGTTTGAAAGCTATACATGTTTTTCAATCAACCTATCAATCAAGACTTTAGTCATAATTCAAATAGAAAATGAATAATTATTATTTATTAAATTCAAGAGTATGTGCAGGATCATCTTGGAAAAAATAGGCCCTTAAGTGGCAAAAAATTTAGAAAAATCAGAGTTAGGCAACTTGACGTAAAAATTTGAATAAGTTATCTGGGTAAGTGCACCAAGATGGTTCCCAAAAAAGGGGCTTAAGTGGCCACTTTTTTTCTGAAATCAGGAAATACTGACCTTGGACGTGAAATTGAGGATAGCTACACTCAAAAATTTTTGATGGAACAAAAACAAGGACCGCAGTGCTCCGAGTCTACTTTCTAAACTACTAATTTATTTTGAAAATGGTTGAGATTAAGGGGTTCAAAAGAGGGACACACACAAATTGCTGTTGTTTCTGTCAGAAAAACATAACATAGAACCTCTTGTGTGACCCGAGCACGGTGGAATTTTTTTTAGTATTTTTAAAATCGCTCCGGTCATAAGTTAGATAACAGTATGTAGTAAGGACTGGATATTTTCTGATAATTTTTTAATGAATATTTGATTTTTTATTAATTTTCTAAGTGGGCACTTCCTAAAAGCAGAATTTTGGCCGTGCTCCCCCTCAAATTTTTTGAAACTAAAAGATTTTTCTAAAATTTTATTTTTTTTAAATTGTAGAATGGAGTCTAGTTTCTAAAAATATAATTTATTTC